>JADLZL010005979.1:0-210599 GCA_015844335.1 Chrysopogon serrulatus | reverse complement strand
CGCACCGGAATTTCTCGTCACCGAACTTCCGTCTTTTACCGAATTTCCGCCGTCCGCACCGAATTTCCACCGACAATCGAACTGCTTCTGAAACGCGCGCACTAAGGCCCTTGGGACCGAAACTTCCGGTGGATGACCGAACTTCCGATAGAAACAACCGAAACAAGAACAGCTCCTAAATCGCCTCCTCACTTCGATCTTTCTCGATTGATGGCTCAAATCTTCACCAACCGCTACATGAAACTTGGTGAGCATGATCATAAAGCAAAGTAGGGAAGCTACCTCTAAGAGGTCATCGCCCAATTTAGAGCCAATCAACGAGAAATCGAACGAGAACGAAGAACACGAGCAAAACGGGCGTCACCGAAAACTGTCTCGATCTCCTTGCACAAGAGGAATTGGTGAAAACCCTTCGGTGGAAGTGTTCTTCTCTTGGCAAGGATCAAGCAGCAAGAACGGTCATAAAACGATCGATCACAGCTCGAGAAATCGCAAGGGGAAGATTTTGGGAAAAGAGAAAACTCAAGAAACGCGAAGGACAAAACGCGAATCGATGCAAACAACTCAATGATCGACTCCACGAGGAAACATGGAGGATTCGGGACCTCCATTCCCTTCACACGAAGTTCGATTACACTAATGAATGATTAGTGGACCTCTCCCACTCAAGCACTCTAGAGGAAGGAAAACCTAGAAAATGAAGAAAATGAGCAAATGAAGAGGTAGGGGAGATGGGGCTCCCTCCACCTTACTTATCGACCCGGGCTTATTTCATTTTTCCGTTTTGCCCCGATTACAACTCCGAAGCGAACCGCCTAGCCCTAGGGACACTGCGGTCCAACTCGAACCGACTCGATGCAATTCTTGATCCGACGGCCACCGCCTTCTCACTTAGGTAGCTTAGCCTCGCCGCGAACTCCCGATGCGCCACGTGCCGTCCGTCCCGCCTCGGGACCTCCGCCCGGTTTTGAGGCTCAACCCGGAAACCCGCCGGGTGGTTTTGAGGCCCAAACCACGAAAACCCTCCACCGTTGGTTTTGAGGCCCAAACCAACAAACCGGCCCATGTCCTTGCACTTGTCGAGAGCCAAGTGCCAGACAACGCGATCCCGCCCGGCGATTCGGGTCCCTCGGTCCAAGTCTCGATCGTCCGCCCTTTCACCGCTCCGGTCCATTCGGCGCGGCCCGCCATCACTTGACCTTCACCTCGCCGTCGGCCACCGCCTCCATGCTCAACACCTTGCAACACAAGCCAAGGTACATATGGAACTCGTGGCTTTCACCACTATCAGTAGCACCCCATCCGAGATGCTAGTAGTTGAATCAATCACTCATCATCACAGCTGAACCACAAGTATGAACCTTGTGTTCGCAATCTCCCCCCTTGATGAGTGCATTGTTCAACACCAACACACCACGGTGAGAAAAAAGAATTAGAAGAAGAAGAAGAAAAGAAGAAGGCTCACCAAACGACCAAAAGCCAAAGAAAAGCCAAATGGGGTCATTTGAAGCAAGCACAACTTGGTCCCCAAAGACATGGGCAACGGCTCGACGCAACCAAGCAAAACATGGCTAGCCCTCAAGAAGAGACAGAAAAACGGGCTCAACACCGCTAGCCAAGCAAGAAACACTCAAAACGCTAGATCCTCCAGAAGCAAGAAACACTCAAAACGCTAGATCCTCCAGAAAGAGGCAAAGGCTCAACACATCTAGCAAGAAGCAAGAAGCACTCAAAACGCTAGATCCTCCAGAAAGAGGCAAAGGCTCAACACATCTAGCAAGAAGCAAGAAGCACTCAAAACGCTAGATCCTCGAGGAAAGAGGCAAAGGCTCAACACATCTAGCCATAAGCAATACAAAACAACTCCCCGAGCAAATGCATACATGAGTGCACACAATCTTCTCCCCTTCAACCCATGAGAACTAGTCTCTCCCTCTGAGAAGACAACCTTTTAAGACATGTCAAGTGACTCCCCCTTGACATAAGCATGTAATGTGTCAGGCATGTGTGTGTGTCAAATTTCTCCCCCTTGTTGAATAATGCACACAGCAAGCCTAAAATGCAATGACATGCACAAATGCAGAAGCTTCAGGTATATAGCAATCAGTGAAAAAAGATGCTCGAGCCGGTAATACAAGTGAGTAAGGCATCAACAGACAAGTGCTAGCATATGCTCAAAGCGATCAAGTGATACGAAATATGAAGTGTAAGCGGTTTTGAGCAGGTGGAAGTTCGTCGAGAAAGGGGTTCACCACAAAAGATAGCACTTAGCAAATGCAAGCTGGAGATCAACCTAGTGCTAGTCATGTGTAAACAAGGTGAACTACCCCAAACCATGGTCACACATCATGTCAAAGATCTCAAACTTGTCAATTTTATCAGATTTTCAGAGTTGGCAGCAAATTACAAGTATTGGTCAAGCATGTGTGTGCGAGAGGTTATCCGTACTGTCAAGCCTAACTTTTCAACCAAGCGGAGCCTATGTCAAAAAGACAATCAGGAGCTCAAAGCAATGGTTTCGGTCATCCACTACAAGGCTCAAGTTCATCCGAATATGCAATTGGAAGCAGTCTCGATACCTTGATGTGGGACAATACGGACCCACCTCGATCTTTTCATTCAACTTACTTAGATTTCAGATTTTAGTACAAGTAAAGTATCTAAGCAAGTGTGGGACTCAAAGCATGAGACATATAGTAACCAAGCATGCACAATATAGCATAAGGGATCTCAACATCCTACACATGCTAATTACCATCTCAAGCGGTGAACATTTTCAATTTCAGCAAGTTTAAACAAGTTCACATTAAGAAAATCATGCTCAACTCATAACATGTAGCAGATGATCAATGAGAGCCTAAGCTGACAAGCACCATAAAGTACTCACATGTCATACTAACAAGAGTATAGTTTCATTCCAAGTGTTATATACATGAAGCTCAAAATGCAGATATATCACAAAATGCAATGCAAATGCACTATGATACAAAGACAAATCAAAATCTAGACCATAAGAGAAACTGAAACTAGTGTACAACAAACAAAGTGCTTCCCTCCTCTAAAAAGGGAAACACACACCCGAGTTCACCTCGCAAGCGAGCAAAGGTCGCTTGATCGAGGGGCTTAGTGAAAGATCGCAAGGCGATCACGGGTGGCTACGTGATGCAACTCAATGTCGCCTTTCTCTTGGTGATCACGGAGGAAGTGAAAGCGAACATCTATGTGCTTGGTCTTGGAGTGAAATCTTGGGTTCTTAGCAACACTGATGGCACTAGTACTATCACACAAAAGAGGCACTCTAGAGAACTCAAGACCAAAATCACGTAGAGTGGCTATCATCCAAAGCAGCTGGGAACAACAAGCAGCAGCAGCAACATACTCAGCTTCTGTGGTAGATTGTGCAACACTAGACTGTTTACGGGATGACCAAGACACAAGAGACGAACCCAAAAACTGACAAGTCCCCGACGTGGACTTCCTATCTAAGCGGCGGCCCGACAAAAATCAACATCCGAATAACCGCAAAGAGAGAGCGAGGAAGAAGCAGAATACCAAAGTCCAAACTCGGGGGTAAACCGGAGGTACCTCATGATGCGCTTCACCGCTTGACGGTGAGATGTGCGTGGGGAAGCCTGAAAGCGTGCGCAAAGGCATACAGCAAACTGTATGTCGGGTCTTGTCGCCGTCAGGTACAACAACGACCCGATCATGCTCCGGTACTCCTTCTGATCGACTGCTTCTCCATCTTCGTCGGCGTCGAGGGCCGTCGTAGTCGACATGGGCGTCGAAAGAGGCTTAGCCTCACCCATGTCAAACTTCTTCAGGACGTCCTTTGTGTACTTGCCTTGATGCACGAACGTTCCATCCCGCGTTTGCTTGATTTGAAGGCCGAGGAAGAAGGTCAACTCGCCCATCAAGCTCATCTCAAACTCCCTGCTCATAAACTCTGCAAACTTGGCATTCAAAGCGTGAGAAGAGCCACCAAAGATAATATCATCCACGTAAATCTGAACCAAGAGAAGGTCACTGCCTTGCTTGAGGAGAAACAAAGTCTTATCTACCGATCCCATCCTAAAGCCCTTCTTAAGCAAAAAGGTTTTCAGCCTATCATACCACGCTCTAGGGGCTTGCTTAAGACCATACAAAGCTTTGTGCAACTTAAAGACATGGTTAGGATACTTAGGATTTTCAAAGCCTGGGGGTTGCCTAACATACACTTCCTCCTCTATATACCCATTCAGAAAAAGCGCTCTTGACATCCATCTAAAACAACTTAAAGCCCTTAGCGGCGACAGCTAACGAGAATGCGGATAGCCTCTAAGCGAGCTACAGGAGCGAAGGTTTCCTCAAAGTCTATCCCCTCTTTCTGGCAATACCCCTGAGCAACAAGTCTAGCCTTATTCCTAACAACCACCCCATCTTCACTCTGCTTGTTCTTAAACACCCACTTTGTACCTATGGGATGACACTCTGGAGGTGGAGGAACTAAGACCCAGACTTGATTCCTATCAAAGTTCTCTAACTCCTCATGCATGGCATTAACCCAATCAGGATCAGATAAAGCATGTCCAACATCTCGGGGCTCAAAAGAAGCAACAAATGCAGAATGAGCAAAGTGTGAGATAGTATAGGACCTGGACCGCGTGACTCGCTGGTCAATATCACCAATCATCGTCTGAGCGGGGTGGCGACGCTGAATGTGTCGAGGTGCCTCTCTAAAAGAAGTCGCCTCCCCCTCAACAGCAGCTGGTGCCTCCTCAGATGCAGCCGGTGTAGGCTGAGGAAGCTGCTCCAACGGTCCCCAAGAAGTGGAAGTAGAGGGATCTGGACCGTGAGCTGAAGTAGTCGTCGCAGGCTCGATAGGGGCAGCCGGTGGAGTCGGCTCGGGATCACCCCAATCGGCATCGTCCTGCTCCTCCTCCACAAAAATGCTTTCTCCAAGTTCTTCATCACCTGCACGCTCAAAAACAGGGGTTGTACAAGGCATAGTCTCATCGAAAGTGACCTCACAGGTCTCCACAACACGGTTAGTTTCAAGGTTAAGTACTCGATAAGCTCTAGAATGTAAAGCATAACCAAGAAAGATACCGTCGGAGGACCTGGACTCAAACTTGTCTAAATTACCTTGTTTCAAGATGAAGCACTTACAACCAAACACCCTGAAATGACTCACCTTGGGTAGCCTCCCAAATCGCAACTCATAAGAAGTTTTCTTTGTGAAAGCACGGAGAAAGATGCGATTAGAAACATGACAAGCAGTGTTGATTGCTTCGGCCCAAAACCTCCTAGGAGTCCTATGCTCATCTAGCATCGTCCTAGCCATCTCAACAAGGGTCCGATTCTTGCGCTCAACAATACCATTCTGTTGCGGAACATAAGGTGAGGAAAACTGGTGCTCAAGACCCAAAGACTTGCAAAAAGTTTCAAAATGAGTGTTCTTGAATTCTGTGCCATTGTCGCTACGAATAGCTCTCATGGCATTCTTAGGGAACTCATTTCTCAACCGAAGAATCAAATCTCGAGCATGTGAAAAAGCCTCATCCTTACTCTCCATGAAAAACACCCAAGAGTATCTTGAAAAGTCATCCACAATCACTAGCACATACCACTTCCCACCTTCTGACCGAACCCGAGCTGGACCAACTGTGTCCATGTGAAGTAGCTCGCCGGGTTCCTTGGTCATGATTTGATTCACAATTGGATGAGAAGCGGCTACCATCTTCCCGTGACGACAAGGGTGGCAAACAAGATCCTTTTCAAATTTCAATTTGGGCAATCCTTGGATTAAGCCAAGTGAGCTCAATCTAGCAAGAAGGTCAAAGCTCAAATGACCAAGTCTCCTATGCCACTTCCAAAGCTCGAGAAGAGGATCCGGCCACCAAACAACGGGAAGAGCCAAAAGAGTGAGAAAAATCAGCTCGAAAGACACGGCCAAAGGGGATGATCCGACAAACAAGATCTCCCTGAGAGTCAAGAACTCGAGAAAAGCCATGTTTAAAAACGCACTTCAAAGCCATCCTCAAGGAGTTGCGAAACAGAGCAAATTGAAATGCAAGTTTGAAACCAAAGCAACATCCTTGAGAACAAAGCTCTCGTTAACCCGAATGGTTCCACGAGAGACCACTTTACCTTTGCTATTATCCCCAAATGTGATGTATTCCTTGTGTTGCATGGGGTCGAGGCTGGAGAACCATTTTGAGCTTCCGGTCATGTGGCGCGAACATCCGGAATCAATGAGCCATGTGTTCTCCGGGCCTCCGTCCCTACATCAATAGAAAGATATAGGATGAGCAAACGGCACACCACTGGGGTTAGTAAACCGAGAAGGATACCGGTGATGTGACATTTGCCCTGCAAAAGTGTTAGGAAAAACACCAAACATGCCATGTCCCATTTGAGGAAAACGATCACCACGAGAGAGAAAACGTGGTCCGCTAGAAGTGTGGGACACAAAAACACCGCCACGAGGTTCATAGTCATATTGACCACGACCTGAACCCGCGCCGTGCCGCGACCACCACGTGGTCTCGCAACTGAGGCCTAGCACCTTGAGGCATTGCACCTCGAGGCCTAGTAGTGCGCCTACGAGCAGGCGGTACATGTACACCATGAGGAGGGGCGGTACATGTTCCGGTTGTTCAACTCAAACTCACGCTTCTCATCTCTCTTCCTCCTAAAAGCAAAACTCAACCAAGTGACCATCCCTACGACAATACTCACAGTGGTACACCTCTCTCTTAGGTGTTTGGCTCACTTTCTTGTGGGTATGGTTCACTCTTGGAGGTGGCTTGGCTTTAGGAAGGGGTTCCTCGAGAGATGGAAGGGAGTGTGTCAAGTGGGTTCCTTAGATGGTTCGGTTTTGGAATCCACACTTGTTTTACGGGGTGGAGCTCTTGGAGGTTCTTCAAACACTCCATCTTTGGTGGGTGGCACAAGAGGCTTAGGTGGAGTGATTTTGAGTAGCTTGGGAGTAGTGGTAGGTTTTTCACTCGGGGGCACACCACTCGTCTCACCAATCTTGCCATAGACATCATCACCCTTCCCACCTAGAGCAAAGCCTAATCCCGGTCCACCAATTCCCCTCTGAATTGGTTGACCATCATGCCAAGTTGCGGCTCACCGCAAGACACCCAACTCAAGATGGTCCGAAGGTATGTGTTTTCCTCCTCGATGCGCACCTTATCATGCCGGCAATTGGCAATCTCTAGCTCCAAACCCTCACAAAGAGCACACTTAGCTACACTAGTGCTATCTGAGTTGGCCTTCTCAAACAAGGCAAGTTTGGCATTCTTCTCTGCCAACTCAGATTGCAAGTCCGAGCAAGACTTGCACGCACCCAACAAGATAGGTGAAGCACGCACACTATCAAAATCATTCACCAAATCAGCATACTTGGACTGCAAGCTTGCAAGATCAGCCATGTAAACGCTACAAAACTCACACTCGGCTCGTCGGACACTATGGGAGTGTTCTTAACTAGCTCAAGCTCCTTAAAAAGCATCTTCTAGCTTAGCCTTGTACTCTTTTCTATCTCTAGCAGCATGCTTAAGCAACTTATCTTGACGAAGCAGAGTAGCAGTTAAGTCATCAACCTCAGCGACAAGAGCATCGACGGAAGGTGATACCTTAGATGGGTCGTCGTCGTCGTCGCCGGGAGCATCACCGTTGCCGCCCTCCACCTCGTCACCAAGTGCCATGGTGCAGAAGCCTCCGTGGGTGGAGTCGGCGAAGAAGCAGAGTCCGTTCAGCTTGTCCTCGACCTTCCTCTCGGACTCATCGTCGCTCGAAGAGGAGGAAGCATGCTCGTCGTCGAGTCGAGGTCACTGAGGGAAGCGAGGAAGGCGCGCTCTCTTGCCTTGAACTTCTTCACGAACTTGCGCTTCATCGCTCCCTTGTCAAAGCCTCCCTTGGACTTGTGCTTGCCGGAGGTGTACTCGCGCTTCTCCTTGTGCTTGTCGGAGGTGGACTTGCCGAAGGAGTGCTTGTTCCGCTTGGGACAGTTGGCGACGAAGTGGTCGGGGTCGCCGCATCCATAGCATCCATCCTTCGGTCCACCCCGCCGGCGATTCAAGCGGTTGTTGTGGAACCGCGAGAACCGGCCGATGACGAGCCGACTCATCGTCTCCGAGTACGTCAAACTGTTCCTCATCCCTTTGTGATCAAGGAGGACAAAGCAAACATCACGAGAGGAGGGGTTAGCGAGAAGAACTAGAGACACCATTACGACACCGGCGCCATAGTCGGAGCGAGAGGGGTTGTGAAGCTTGGCCTGAATCGGTGGTCAATCTCACTTTGGACTTCAGTTTGTTTGAAGAGCTCGTCCACCGTGAGTCTCGTAGTTACGTGACTCGAGAAGAGCTTGCACCTTCGAATCCCAAACCCTCCGATCAAGAGCATGTAACAACTTCAAAGCTCTCTCATGATCGTCATAGGGCAAGTTCGGCTTGTTCGCACGCATCTTGTTGACAATGGTCTGAAAGCGTGAGAACATAGAATCGATGGTCTCGCCATCAAGCTGTCGAAAACTCTCATACTCCTGCTTGTATGTGTCAAAGAGTCTGGTCTTAATTTGGGGAGTCCCCTCGTGATAGCTCTGCAGCTTCACCCAGATCTCTCTAGCAGTAGTCAAGTGTCCGACACGCTCAAACTCAGACTCAGAAAGACTCGAAAAGAGGGCATTACGTGCCTTGCTGTTTGCATCGTGTTGTTCCATTTGCTCTTGGCCAACACGAGCAGGAAGGACAACGTAATCGGCATTCTCACAGATTTCCCATACCCTCGCATTGATACTCTGGAGATAGGCAGACATCCGTATCTTCCAGTACGGGTAGTTGGTCCCATTGAAATGCGGCGGTTTTCCTGAACCGCGCTCCATGTCGCCTTCTGCGGATCAAGAACCGGCTAAGGTGGAATGATCCTTAACCCACTCTGATACCAATTGAAGGACCGAGAGTGGCGACCAGAGGGGGGGTGAATGGGAGCCTAAAATTTCTTTCGAAACTTTCGACCAAGTGTCCCAAATTCAACTCCCAAAACGAACACACACGCAACTGATAAATCCCCGAGCCAACGGGTGACTGGGTACCTAAGGAGATATCCTAGAGGCACAGCGGGACTATCAAGAAGAGACCAAAGACAAGTCCAAGAAGAACTGGCGAAAAACTGCGTGGACCCGAAGTTGGAGCAGAATTTTCGCTCGAGCACCGGAATTTCGGTCAGCACCGAAATTTCCGGTCACGGAACTTCGGTCTTTTACCGGAATTTCCGGTCACACCGAATTTCGATCGACACGGAACTGCTCTCTGAAACGCGCGCGCTTTTCGAGCTACAACCTTGGACCGAACTTCCGGTGGATGACCGGAACTTCCGATAGAAACAACTCGAAACAAGAACAGCGCCCCGAAAATCGCCTCCTCACTTCGATCTTTCGATTGATGGCTCAAATCTTCACCAACTGCTACGAAAACTTGGTGAGCATGATCATAAAGCGATAGGGAAGCTACCTCTAAGAGGTCATCGCCCAATTTAGAGCCAATCAACGAGAAATCGAACGAGAACGAAGAACACGAGCAAAACCGGGCGTCACCGAAAACTGTCTCGATCTCCTTGCACAAGAGGAATTGGTGAAAACCCTTCGGTGGAAGTGTTCTTCTCTTGGCAAGGATCAAGCAGCAAGAAATCTGCGCAAAAGCGATCGATCACAGCTCAAATCGCAAGGGAAGATTTTGGGAAAAAGAGGAAAACTCAAGAACGCGAAGGACAAAACGCGAATCGATGCAAACAACTCAATGATCGACTCCACGAGGAAACATGGAGGATTCGGGACCTCCATTCCCTTCACACGAAGTTCGATTACACTAATGAATGATTAGTGGACCTCTCCCACTCAAGCACTCTAGAGGAAGGAAAACTTAGAAAATGAAGAAAATGAGCAAATGAAGAGGTAGGGGAGATGGGGCTCCCTCCACCTTACTTATCGACCAGGGCTTATTTCATTTTTCCAGTTTTGCCCCGATTACAACTCTGAAGCGAACCGCCTAGCCCTAGGGACACTGCGGTCCAACTCGAACCGACTCGATGCAATTCTTGATCCGGCGGCCACCGCGCCTTCTCACCGGTAGCCGCCTCGGCGCGAACTCCCGATGCCGCCACGTGCCGTCCGTCCGCCTCGGGACCTCCGCCCGAGGGTTTTGAGGCTCAACCCGAAAACCCGCCGGGTGGTTTTGAGGCCCAAACCACCGAAACCCTCCACCGTTGGTTTTGAGGCCCAAACCAACAAACCGGCCCATGTCCTTGCACTTGTCGAAGCCAAGTGCCGACAACGATCCCGCCCGGCGATTCCGGGTCCCTCGGTCCAAGTCTCGATCGTCCCGCCCTTTCACGCTCCCGGTCCATTCGGTAGCGGCCCGCCATCACTTGACCTTCACCTCGCCGTCGGCCACCGCCTCCATGCTCAACACCTGTGCAACACAAGCCAAGGTACATATGGAACTCGTGGCTTTCACCACTATCGGTAGCACCCCATCCGAGATGCTAGTAGTTGAATCAATCACTCATCATCACAGCTGAACCACAAGTATGAACCTTGTGTTCGCACTTCCAACGACAGTTCAACCTTGATGATCCTTGTCCTGTCATCCTTTAGCAGCATATGGTCTTGTTTCGCCTTCTTCTTCGACAGACTCATCGCAATTGCCAGCATGGTGTTCACGCCGCCCTCCACCAGCGCCTCTTTGAGTCCTGCCCAGAAACTCATGGGCGAACATGCATAACATACAATCGTAACAGGAGTAGTTATCAATTTGCCTTCAAAACAGACGGCATTGCGAGTTTTCCAAATGGCTCAACATACAGCAGCAATTCCCAGAATATGAAATTGCTTGCCAGCAGGAAGCCACTTTTCACACCAAGCCCAACATTGCTCAAAAGATTTAGGAATGCTCTGAGCGCCAATAGCATGTGCAACAATCACCCAAACTGCTTTTGCAGTGCTGCACTGAAATAGGAGGTGCTGAATAGTTTCATTTTCATTGCAGAAATAGCAAGTAGGGCTTCCAGGCCATTTTCTTTTAAGAGGAATTTTATGATGGTTGGAAAAAATATGAGCCATCCATTCGATGAGATCGAACGGTGCAGAAATAGGAGATACCAATATGAAAGTACCTAGAGGTACTAAAATTAGTGGGGGATAGTACCAACATTAGGCGGGACAAGTACCAAAATATGTGGGACTAGATTTCTTTTTTATTTTATTATTTTTCTTGGTTATGGGTAAATTGGTAAAATTGCCCTGTCTTCTGATCACGAACAGCTCCTCTAACTCCATTGCTGCAGTAGCTTCATGTGCTCCTTCCGCCGCGTCGCGCGTGCCTCCTCTCACGCAGACCATCGGGCGGGGGGGCATCCATGGCTACATCGTCTTCGGCTGCGACACCGTCTAGGTCATCGCCGAGGACGTCAGGTGGCTCAATTTCATCGGCGCCATGGCTAGCGCCACCGCTATCAAGGCCGGCCTCGACCTCGCCTGCGGGCAGAGCTGGAAGGTGCGCAAGGATGGCAGGATAATAATGGGCGTCTTCCTCGGCAACTTTAGCCTGGCCTTCATTGCGCAGGGAAAGATCCAAGACGAACATCTGCACCGCCGAGCACAAGAGCCTCGCCCGGCTCGCCCTCGATGACGCCAGGCATGACATCTTGTGCCTCAAGAACGATGGCAACCTATTGCTATTGGACACCAACATCAAGATCCTTGCCGTCGCCATTCAGCCCGTCAGGGCGCCGGAAAGAGTCATGGACGCAGGCTACACGGGCAAGTAGATCGATTAGCCATGCCATACATCTGCACGGTATGGAATATAGACTATCTGAATCCTTGGATTTGAACACTGCCTTAGACTTGACGAAGATGGATAACAGCTCAAGCAATGACCTGGTAGGGAGAGAGGGTCACGCGATTGGAATACTAAACCTCAGTTACAAAAATACCCTCAATATTACAATTTATATTTAATAAATAATGCTTCTCAGTTGGTTAGCTAGAAAATAGAAAAAATAAAAGTACCTGGAGGTACCAAGGTACTTTTCCAACCATGGTAAAAGACCACTTCTTTTAATCATGTTGTCTTTTGTAAGAATTGCTTTATTCATGATAAGCCACAAGAAAATTTGGATCTTAGCGGGGACCTTCCCTTTCCAGATCATCTTGTGGTATGGTCCTGAATCACTAGTGATCAGCTTTATATGTGGACCTAACACTGAAATAGCCATTGTTGCCAAAACGCCAGTAGATTATATCTTTTTCATCTACTAGCTGAATTTCAGCCACATCACTTATAATATTTTCCCAATCTCTCTGAAGATCATTCACCAGCCATCTGGTGAAGGTTATGCCACTAGGATTAAATTTAGCATGATGAACACTTATGTTAGGTTGATCACATATTTTGAAAAGATCAGGAAAGAGGATGCACAATAGCTTATCATATAACCACGTGTGTTGCCAGAAAAGAGTGGATGTGCCATCTTTCACTTTCACAGATCTCCCTCTCAAATAAATGTCACCGATTTTCAAAAGATCAGTCCATATAGCAGAATCAGTTTGCCTATGATTCACAGTGCAAACAGATTTGCCATTCAGATATTTATGATGAATAATTTGTTGCCACAAACTATTTTCAGTATCTAATTTCCACCACCACTTGCATAACAAGCTGATGTTTATTTTCCTGATGTCTTTAATACCCAGGCTCCTTCCTTTTTATGTTTGTAGAATTTTGTCCATATAATCAGATGGTATTTTTTTTCTTAACACCTCCACCCTGCCAGAAGAATCTTGTGATATATGGGTGTATTGTTCAAGCTGGTATTATCAAGGTTGTCCTACCAGCTATAGTTATCACCCCCCCCCGAAAAAAAATGTCTAACCTTTTAGCACTTCAATCAGAACTTATGTGACACCCCGCCTAATGGGCCGAGTGGCCGATTTCCAGTTGGGACAAGGTGCTGTAGCTGCGAGGTTACTGCATAACTGAAATGGGCTACGTCAGATTCAGGTTACTGTAGCATCACAAAACACTATTCACCCGTGAGTTTAGTACCGTAATGGAAGTTGAGGAGAAGCTGAACCAACTGTAATAGTCAAGCCAAGGGTGCGTAGTAACCTTTTGGCTTAGCATATTGTCCTGGCTAGAGGTTGGCCTAGGACTAATGTGAGTATTAGCTTTGGGTCTAAGTTTTATGGAATTTGAGCTACGAATCACAGGGGTAGAAGGCTCGTGCTAATTATATACTTGAGAAAAATCATGTTAATTTGAACACAGACACGCAACAAAGGTATTTCATGCAAGTGAATGCATGGAGCCACAGGGTTAGCTGTGTACCATGTCGCTAACATTGTCGGATGTCCGGATGAGCAAGAGCACTCTTAATATACGTTAAAGTGCCCGTGCATTGCCGCAAGAGCACTCTTAATATACGTTAAAGTGCCCGTGCATTGCCTCGGGTTGTTATACGCCGTTCATACTCCTTTCAGTCTATTTTATCTAGTGCAAGTTAGGATGATGCAGTTTCTGAGATTACATTTTAACCATTCATTTAATTTATATTATATTATTTATAATTATAAAATTATAATCATTTGATAGTATAACTCCTTATAAATCTAATCATACACAATAGTTAAAAATTATTAGTCTAATTATTAGATCAAAGTTTTTAAAGTTTCAATCTTAATATACATGTGTGCCATAATAAAATAGACAGGAGGCAGTAGTTTTCTCGTCCTTGATCTCCACCGTCCTTGGTGCGCTCGACTACCCGTAAACATATATTGATTAGTCTCTTCGTTGATATCGGCTAATTCTCTGTTTCCATGCATATTGTTCCATCCTCCATTTTTCTTAGGAAAAACTAAGATATAGAGACATGGCTCCACACTCTAATTGCAGTCGGCTTGGATTCTTGATTTTGTTGTTCGGTGTTATATACAGTTTCAGTCTATACACATTGAACAGATGAAGGAAAAGAAAACATCATCCTTTTTTAGGGTAGCAAAGACATTATCCGATGTCAACATTATGTGATTCTCTCTCCTTTTTTATGGAAAATGTGGTCCTCGGTGTTTATATTTTTTACTTTTTTAGCGGAATGTGATCCTCTCTTATTTCTTGGTTACATATGTGACTTATATGTTTTTCTAGAGGAACTTCTAACCCATTTTTAGAGGAACTGCTCCTTTGAGAAATGAAAACTCCACTTAGGTGCAATGCCGGCCCATACAACAAGCCCATGGGTCATCTGGTTATCGCCATCCCTCTAACCCATTTACACAGTCGTCAGCCTCGAGTCCGTGATCTCTCCTGTAAGATTTGTGAAAAATAACGTTGCTATCACTTTGTTGGATGAAAAAAAAATAACTAAATAAAATTTGTAGGTCTTATTCTACAACTTTTATATTTATGACTTTTCTAGCTGAAATTATTTACTGCTTCAAAATGTTTCAAGTTGTCATTTAAAAAAATTCAAATATTCAATTGACAAACCAAAGTCATATGAAAAGATAAAATTGTATCAAAGCATTAAATTGATAGAGACTAATTTTAGAAAAATTTTAGGAGAAAAAATCATCAGATTTCGAGTTAGTATAAGAGAGCAAGATTAGTTATAAGTTTTAGCCAAAGATTAAAAAGAGAAATCAGAGTTCTTTGAGAACACATTAAATTTCAAAGCTAAAGTTTAAACTGAATTTTAGAGTACAAAATAATTTTGAATGAAAAGGTTGTAAATAGCAAAGTAGCAAAACTTTTTGAGATCTACAATTTTTATTTTGGTTATTTTCTGATCTAAGATCATTTAAAAAAAAAAATCAAATTTTAGTGCTTTATTTTTTATATTCAGCACCCATTTGTAGAGACGCATCAATATAGATAATATGATGATTCATAAACCAAGTTTATAAGGTTTTATATCATCATATTATCTATATGTGTGATTTTTCTTTGGTAAGTTTAGATGACTTTTTTGTCATGGTTTGTATGAGTTTTCACGACGAGGTTGATTTGCACTTGATACGTTCCCTTGCTACAAATCGTTTTTGTAGTAGTGAATAAATCTTACCCGCGTAACATGCTGCCTCAAAGCAACACGGATCGATTGTGAGCAAGCGGTGTAACATGGTTTCAACGGAACTTTGCATCCGTTCTCGTCGCCCTCTTACAGGCATCGATTGTGAGCAAGCGATGTACCGTGGTTTCAACTGAAGTTTTGCACTCTTTCGTTGCCTTCCCATGATCAGAACAAACTTTCAAGCTGTATGCTACACTATTGCTAAGCTGTTATGATGGAAAACGAAAAATGCATGTGGCACTGACAAAAATTCTGTTTCGTCTAATCACGAAGAATCCACTAGAATGTGGATACGATCTCCCTCTAATCACAAAGAATCCACTAGATTGTGGATACGATCTCTAAGATTAGACTTTAACTAGTCATGTCTACAAAATATATTTTAAATAGGTATACATTACAAAAGTATTTTTATGATTAAACTGCTAATCTCCACTTGACCGAAGAACAATGTGTATTTCACCAGAATTTACATTCAAATGGACAATTCTCACTGATAACTGGACACTTGTTGTTTCAATATCAGTTTGGAGGTATTAGTAAAGATCTGAAGCTATTAGTTTTGTTAGAAGCAGTTGCTATTTGTCGGTCACTTCAGTTAAACATAAATAACATTATTTTTTGAAGAAAAGTTCTATTTAATTTCTCTCGTGCAGGTTATTTACTCAAATTTCCTATGGCTACACACGGCCTATTCTCTTGAAGTCCGCTTCATAGGAAATTGATTGTGGCAGTTTCACAGCATCTCTTTCTCGAATACGCAAAAGATTTGTGCATTTTTATATTAAGAAGAAGAGTTTAAGTAAACAAACAACACAAACAACACACTCTAGCAAGCGCCAAAGAGGTTAATCTAACACAACCGTAGTTAGACCATCATAGCTAAGATCTCTTGTTTCGATATTAAATAGAAGAAACAACCAACATCGACACGGCGACACGACCTAGGAGATGGCCTTGCGCTTTCACAGCCGCCTAGACGACCCCTCTCCAACGGCCGGGAAGAGCGCCTCCAGCGCCTCAGTGTTGGACGTGGTCATGCGGCCGTCGAAGAGCTTGTTGTAAGCCTCCAGCTTTGATGCGAACGGCGTTGATGGACCCTTGGTGTAGCCCATGCACTGCATGACCAGTACCCCACCTCTCTTGAAAGCAGGTACTCGGCCATGGCAGCGCTAGCTTAGGAGTAGGCTGCTTGGGGGGCTCGCGGATCAGGGAGAGTCCCTCTTACGCGCCACCTTGTTGATGAAGTAGTCGAGGCGGCACTTGGCCGAGTCGTCGTCGACCACAGTCTCCACCTGTGGTGGACTGGAATGGCCAGCATCCATCGTGAGATCCATAGTCTCCAATGACAGGGCCACATCCACCAGATGTGGGGCAGCCATCGGCGAGTCCTTCGATTGGGGATCAGCCACAACCGATGCATCGTCCTGTTGCTAGGGAGGCACCGGGCCACAGGCAGGCGAATCACCCACCTCGTGCCTCATAGTCACAGCAGTAGCTGAGGGAGCGGTCTGTGCCACCAGTGTTGGCGTGACCTGAGCGGCGAGCGAGGCCACGAGCTCCTCCATCACCGGGTCCACCGAGACCTCGCAAGCGATGTTGGTGACGCCCTAGACCACGAGCGAGGTTGCGAACTCCTCCATCATTGGGTCCACTGAGACCTCACGGGCATCGGTCGAGGCATCCAAGCCATGCACAAGTAGAACATGCTCAGAAAACCCAAACCTCGCTTGCGAACACGATGTGGATGTCCTGGACACACAATCGGTGGCTGCCGTGATGTCCGACGCCGCTGCAGTGTCGATGGGCTTGCGGGCAGCTGCATCGGTGTTGGAAGAGTCGTGCTATCTCCATCTTCTCTTTCGGCGCTGCCTTGGGCACCACCGCCGCCGCCCTCGATCGATAGGCGCAGCATCAGCCGGTGCAGCCTTAGCTCCAGTCGACCCCTCTGGCCCAACGTGGGCAGCTGGATGGGCGGCCGAGATACACTCCTGGGGTCATCATCGTGGCAGGGCGTCGCTGCCTGCAGCTGAAGGAGGTACCCGCCATGGCCGCTTGCAGTCGCGTGCGTGGTGCCGGAACCACTTGGCGTAGGTAGCGCGTAGGTAACCTGTATGTCGCCACTTGATGCCAGGACGAGAGATAGTTGAAGCACCTCCCATGAAGGTCAACTGGAGAGCGGCCGGTGGGTGGATAGTCCTCCGAACTTGCAGAACACACAGGGTGTGCCTTGTCGCATCCGCTTGGCGCTCCCCGCAACAAGACCTCACGCCATCCATCAGTGTCTAAGGCGGAGAAATGCTTGCGGCCGCCAGAGCATGGTCCGAGCCGCTGATGGGCTGCACATGCCGTGCAACCTGGCTGGTGCCGACGTTCGCTTCCTTGGCACGGACCGGAAGCCCATGGATGAGCCTCGGTCGTGGCCGACGATGCTTGGAGCACTTATGCCGCCCCTACACTTACCACAGGCGCCACCCACGGAGTTGGAGCACGGACGGGCTCTCTCGGGCAGCGGCGATGTCCTCTGCGGCTGTGGCTCCCAACGAATTGCGTCTAGAAAGGTGAACTTGGAAATGGCTGGTGCTGTTTCCGCATTGAACTCGTTGGGGAGCTCCTCGTCTACCCACTGACGGCCTTGGAGCGACCCGCCAAGCAATCCCCGAGGTAGAAAAGGAGCGGCGAGTGGGGAAAGGGTGGACGAGGGCTCGTAGCAGGAACGAATGGGCGAATAAGGAAGGCGTCGAGCATGTCATGGCCAACGACGAAGCTGGACAAGGGGGCTCATCGACCAGCAGCACCGTGGGTGACCGACCTGCAGCCCTGCCGTCATCGGCATCCGAACCCAGCTGGGCTATGGCCCCCTAAGGTCCGAGCTTTACGCTAGCGCCAGTGGAGGAAGCGCTCGCCATAGTCCTGACACCCAGGGCGCCAGCGGGGGAGCCTGGCGGCGGTGCGCCAGCAGGGGCCTCCTCCGAAGGTGGCTGCTCCCAGAGCATAGCCTCCACAACGACGGCGGCGGTGCCATCGTCCGTCCTAGGTGTCACAGGAGGTGGTTTGAGGATAGCCACGGGTCCGAGGCGAGGGCGTGCCGACATCACTGTGGTGGCCTCTGCGGGGCGAAGGTGGTGCTCCAACGTCTTCGTGCGGCGCTGCAGCGGTGACATCACCGGGCGGCGGCGACGGTGGTGCCCCTACACTCGCACAAGCGGAACTCAGGAGAGGTGAGGAAGGTGGGACGGTGGGGGGGACAGGGGCGAGCTCTAGTGCGCCCGTGGCCGTCGGCCGCAGCGGGTCGCGCCCGGGGCGCGCTGCGTCGGCGGGCTCACCCCCCGCTAATGGGTTAGAATCCACCCCGTATCCAATCCAATTCATAACAAATTCCCTTTCTTTTTCAATCCACCCCACTCTAAATTCTTATAGTTTCAACTCAACTCAATCCAATCCAAAAACCAACTAAACCCATGGGTTTGTTAAAGAACCCATGGATTCTACATTGAAGCCGGACCCTAGAAATAAAAGTTCGCGTTCATGCCTTAAAATTTTATCGAAATTGATTGAAATTTTTAAATACGTTCAAAATGTCATGAAAATAATATGTGCCAGTTAGCACATCAAGATTTATATGTGGACCCCACATCAAAGTTGGACCCTAAAAATAAAAGCTCGCGTTCACACCTTAAAAAAGAATCAAAATCTCAATCCATCCAACCCGGTTTTTCATTAAACCCAACCCAACCCAATCTACTAAGTAAATCAATCCATTCAAACCCATTATAAGTGTACCCATATAAAAACCCAACCCATAAAATTCATTTTAACCCAAACTATTAGCATGGTGAGGCGGGGCCACGTTCGAGGTCGCCATGCGGTGGCGGCGGCTGCACGCCGGTTCTCACGCAAGGTCGGGACGAGGCTGGTACGGGGGGAGGTGGAGTGGGGGAGGGAGGAGAGGTGGCGGGTGCCGGGCGCCCGGGCGGTGCCCGGCACCGCCAGCGCCAGATGGCAGGGAAGGGGCCAGGGAGGGGCTAGGGTTCGGCCGTCATGGTCCCAGGGTGTGCAGTTTCACATCATCAATTATCAATTATGATCGGTGGCCAAGGATATTCTTTTTTTCAGATGCATAGGTTGTATAATCCAATCTACGGATTGGTAGAACATGTTTCTTGGCTATGTACCTCTAGTTAGAAAGAGGTCAAAAGTTTTTTTTCAAGACTTTGTATCATCTTTATGTGTAGTGCTTGAAATTTTAGTAAAAACCATTCTTTTATATAAAGAAAGTGATGACCCATGATGTAAACTTTTGCGATGTCTTCTAAAGATTGTCTCTGTGCTCTTTTTTAGTACATTATTTGCTCGGAGGAGCCAGAGTCATTTTCATATTGATGAAGTGGAGCCGTGAAAAACATAACTTCTACCGGTTCCTCCCAATAGAGTTAGCATAAATTATAACAAATGGAGTCGGTTTTTTTCCAAATATTCCAAAATGGCTTCAGCTTCATTAGAGAAGCTGCTCCATGAGAGGAGACAGAACCAGAGGACTTTTAGAAGGAGCTAGAGTCCCGCCAAAGTGGCCTAGTAGAAGATATAAGAATCAGCTGAAATATCCTTTCCCTACACCCACACAAATTTCTACCTAATATTACACCAATGAAATCACCCTAACTCTAGTAGAAGCCAAGCGACTTCAATACATAAGTACTAAAGAAATTCAGGGTGCAGGAAAGATTTTTTTTTTGAATTAGAAAAATACGAGTACAATTTTTTTAAATATATATATATATTATCTATTTGTTGGTGGTCCATTTGCAGTTATTTGGAACTTATTTGCTAATTAATGTTCCTATTATTTGGAACTTTTTTAAGTCCAGCTATTTTCCTATTATCACGCGTACCATCAGCCGGCTTGTCTTTATTGTTCATTTAAACTACTATTTCACGATGTATGAGACTTGAAGATCGACCAAGAGGATCTACAAACTATGAGTACATATAGAATGTGGAAGAAATCACACCAACACACGGCTTAGCTACATCAACTATATATGAGCGTCTGTGTTGTACTGTGTAATTCTAAAAAAAAAACAAACTATATATAGGAATTAGACTGTAACAAGACAATCGCTATAAGGTGTCACATATGGTGTTTGGAAACTAATAAAAAAAACAAATTACAGAACTCACCACTAAACCACGAGATAAATTTTTGAAGCCTAATTAATCCAGATTCGTCTCCTAAAATAGTCACAATCTATGCAATTACTTATTTTTTAATCTATATTTAATACCCTATGTATGTGTCCAAAGGTTCAATGTGACAGAGCAAAACTTTTACTCGGGAGAAACAAACATGGCTGCAACATAAGTTATGCCAGCCAAATCGCTGGTTACATATTCCTCAACCTCGTGAGGGACACTCTCCCAAGTGGCCAATTGTCCACTGGGAAGCTTACACCCAACAGCCGCCAAAGCATGTGCCACTGCATTACAGACACGATTACAGACTTTGACACTACACCAAAGGAAATCTACCTAACAAGAGCTTCATTTCAGTTATAATGCCTCCCACATCTCAAAGCCTGTAGTCATTTGATTCCAGCGCTGCTTTGATAAGTGTGTGGCATCGATCTCAACAATTAGCCGTGAAATTCTCAACCGGGCAGCCTCCTGTACTCCCGCAGCACAGCCCACCAATTCCGCATGGAAGGCATTCAGCAAGAAATCCTCCCTGCCAGCGCCAGCTGTAATCACCTGACCTTGGTCATTTCTGATCACAAATCCCCATCCACCATCCTTCGTCCTTTCTCTGAAAGCACCGTAAGAGTTTCTGACGGTTTCAAGACTCCCGTGGGTGGTTTCTCCCAGCATGGTTTCTGACGGTTGTTCGACAACAGCGGACGCGGTGGTCTATTCAGAAAATTGGCAGTGTAAGCAGCTGCCATATGTGCCACCTCTGAAGGTGATCGAAATCTCCCCTCTTCTCTTCTCTTGTTCCTCTCATCCCACCACATCCATAATAACATTATAACATTAAGCTGCTCTCTCCCTTGTAGGTTCAGAATTCTCCCTTGTAGGTTCAGAATTGATTCCATGACACCTCTTGCTGACCCTGCTTCCATTAATTTGCATCTGATGCCTTCCAAATCTAGTTCTCGCCAAGCAATCTTGACTTCTTTGCATTTGACAAAAAAGTGCCCTCCGTCCTCATCCAACCTGCTGCACATGATGCATAGAGTGTCAGTTTTCACTCCTCTACGCTTCAGGTTTCTTTTCGGAGCTAGAGTATTATGACATTCTCCAGCGAAAATGCTTGATCTTTGGTGGGCAGTCCAGTTTCCACAGTTTTTTCCAAAATCTGGACCTCCATTGCTACCACCCGAACTAACCAACACCGACCTTCTATGATTGTTGATCTCATAAGCCCGATGTACTTTGTATGCTGAAGTGTGAAAGATACTTGGTTACACCCGAATTCAGTTTATTCCCTCCCTGCGTACTACTCTCTCTTTTTTTCTTTTTGAAACTGTGTATACTCTTTTTTCTATAGGAAGAGAAGAAAGGCAAAGAAAATGAAAGAAAAAATGTGTGGGAGTGCATTTTCACGCGGACACAATACAGCAAAACTTTATTTCTATTTTTAATTTGTATCCCACATTACTTGTGCCAACACAACACGTTAGGACAACTCCGTGTGGTCCGGCACGGTATCCTTTGCAAAGAACAGCGTCGGGTCTTGTCGTCGACGGTGTGGCCGCTGAGAATTCCTCCCTCGATGGCGCGCCGTACGCGACGACCTCGTCGGGGTTGACGCCCCTGCTATTGCTGGATCAACGTCCAGCTGAGAATTCCTTGCCGTCGAAGTAGTCCTCGAACATCTGCCGCACCTTGGGAATCCAGCTGCTGCCGCCCACCAGCACGACGTCGTCAACGTCCGTCCGCCTTGCTTAGCCCGGCGTCCGCCGAGGCCTTCCTCACCGGCAACCATCGTCTTCCGGATCGGAACAGGTCGCCGTTGAGCTTCCCGAACCGCGCCCCGATGAGCTGCTCCGACAGGTCAACGCCGTCCACCAGCTTCTCGACCTCCACGCGCGCCCGGTGCAGGCTGCTGAGCGCGCGCTTGGCGCGCTCGCACTAGCTCGCGGCGCAGCTTGCCCATCGCGCGTGCGTCACGGGCGACGTCCCAGCCATTCCTCCGCCTGACGAAGCAGTCCGGGACGCGCCGGTCGAATTCCTCGCCGCTGGTGGTGAGCGTCTCGAGATAGGCGTGAGTCTGAGTTGCTCCGTTGTACGTACATGGAGCAACATTTTCTGTTGTGCATGCATGTTTTCTGTTGGAAAAGCTCTCAAATTCTTCCTCTGGAAGAGCAGTGCAGCGTTTTCTGTTGTATATGCATGTTTTCTGTTGCTTCCTTTCTTACCTGCGTTAGAGTAGCAAGAAAAATGCAGCGACTTGTTTGAGTACAAGCAGAACAGAACTGATGCATGTCTTGATTGCAGAACGCAAAAACATTGGGTTGCTCACCTGATTCTAAGTCTGTTGTCCACAAAAATTTCTCACATCACATAGACTCAAAGTTCTTCATATGCTTCTTCACCCATTGCTTGATGACAGCCTAATAATGATGCATTTCGGCCTGCAATAGTATGTAATGCAATTTTAAATTAACCATACTTAAAGGTCAGATTATCAGTTGTTTTCATCCCTTTTGTTTTGTTTTTTTTTTTTTTTTTTTGCATCTCATCAGCAGCAGTGCAATTGCAATTAGTAAAGCAAAATACAAACATAACCACTCATGATACTTGGTGAATCAAACTGCACAAGAATCTTTTCCTAAAACATATAAAAAAAGCTTCAGAGGTTGCTTTTCTCTAAGCGGACTTCGGTACTCAGCCAAAAATTCAGCTGCAAAATAACAGAGACTCTAACAACTAGTAGTACACAACTTAAGCATATTAGTCACAGCATTTTTTTTTTAACGAAACAATTGAAAGCATTTCAATAGCACTTTAGGAGTTCAGAGTTTATCCAAGTTCATGTACCTTGTTGCATCATTAGAAACGAACGGCCTGACACTCTTGAAGACACCGCACCATGCGATCTGTATATTTTACAAAAGCTCCATGAGCTTGAACTATCATAATGCACACCTCCACAATACGAATGCAGCTCGTCTGCCTGAAATCAGAATTGAAATTAACCTCACACAAGCATCTGCTGTAAGTTTCATGTTTTTTTTTTCAGGTGGTGCTTAGACCCTTTGTGTTAGAGCAGAGGATGCAGAAGGAAACTAGAGAATTTCCTTCTTGATTGTGCATTTGTGCTTTTGCTTGCTGCAATCATACGCTGTTGATATGCAAGCTTGAGTACTAGCAACAATGACATTGATAAATATATAAAATAATACCTTGAAACTGTCTGTGCAAAGCAATCCTGCTGGAATTTGGATAATCATAAGTAGTAGTGTGGTGCACATATATATGCACATACGGACACGCCCAAGGAAAATGTGAAGCGCATGTAGGCCTTGAATATCTGCAATGATCGAATTAAGATGGATGAGGAATTACTTGGGTTGGCCAGTGAATGTGCACAAGGTAAACGGGAAGCAATCGTTAGAGTTTAACTAACTCACCAGATGAAGTGCCAACAGGCAGTCAATACCGAATGCTCAGATGAGGGATGTGGGAGATGAGATGCCAGTCCTTCCCCTTCCTCCTCTCGCAGCGCCTTACCAGATCAGGGCAGCGCGAGATATACAGTGTCTGCAGAGAATTGAGGCCTTTAATCCACTCAGGCAATGATCTGATGCCTAGGCATTGCCAGATCACAAGCTGTCGAAGGGAGATGAGACAGCACATTGATTGAGGAACTGAAGTCAGGCCCGGCAAGCTGTGAATCCCTAAATGTCTTAGAGAGCGGAGTTCCCCTAGTGATTCGGGTAGTTGGCGAAGTGCCTTGCACCTTACTATTTCAAGCTCCTGGAGGGAGGTGAGGCAGCCCAACGATTGCGGAAGGCACGTCAGGCTCGGCAACGATGAAATTCTGAGTATGCGTAGAGAAGAAAGATCCCCAACAGAATCTGGAATTTGGCCAAGTGCCTCGCAGCTTCCTATTTGGAGCTGCTAGAGGGAGGTGAGGTACCCCAAAGATTGTGGAAGGCTGCTTAGGTTTTGTAATTGCCCAATGTGTAGTACTTGTAGAGAACGGAGCTCTCCGAGACATTCTAACTGGGAGTGAAAGTCACGACAATTTATTATTCGGAGATATGTGAGTGAGGTCAGCTGCCTGAATGATTTGGGGAGGCTATGTATGCCGTCACAATCATCAATTACCACAGTCTGCAGAGACGGAGAGCAGAGATCTCCCACCCACCCACTGTTACGAATAACTAGTCCTTTCAGGGCCCTGAGCGGCTGCATCGATGTAGCAGGCCTCAAACTGCGGCAGTTCTGAATGGATATGTTTACCAGATAACGGAGTTCCCCCAGCCACTCGGACAGCATGCAGAGAGCAGAGCATGCTGAAATATTCAAGATTCGGAGGGATGCGAGGCTCCGCATGCTCTCCGGCAGCTCGGTTAGGCTCTCACTCGCAATTCTCAAGGACTCCAGTGCTGTCAAGTGTTGCAGCAGCTCCCATCGACATCCTGCTCCTGCTGGTGGTGGCATCTCATTTAGTAGAAGGTACTTCAGGCAGCCAAAACTAAAACAAGGCAATCCCGCACTACTTGAAGGCAAAGAGGATCCTTGGCCTAGGCCTAGCAGTCCCAGCAGCTGCACATTGCTCTTAGACAGACACAGGTCCTTCAGCGACGAAGGGAAGTATGGCGTCACCATCACTTTTGGACATTCTGATATACGTACAACTGATAGACGATTACCAATCTGCAGTTGCCCCCCTTCCACGTCAGCCAATCTAACCTCTGTTGCCATCCAAACCACGCCCAAACTTGGCATTCCATGCATAAATAATGTAGACAGTGAAGGAAATGGACCTCCGCTTATGCTTTTAAGAGCAGTCAAATTTTGTAGCACAAGTTCATCCAAACAATGCAAGTCTGTTAGCCCCTCCAGACGCTCCAATTTTGGGAAATCTGACAGTTCCAACTTGCTCAGCAGTCGGAAGTGAAACATCCACTGCATGCATTCCTGACCTGAATACCTGACAATTTTGAGGTTTCTAATTCCAGGCTGTGGTTCCAACCCTTCCAGCTGATTTTTAGAGCTCACCCCTACATTACTTGCACAATCTAGTGTTAGGCTCTGTAAGTTTGTCTTCTGCTTCAACCATTCCTTTTGTGCAACATCTGGGTCCATGCCATGTGTAATACCACGGATAGTTAGTTCCTTACTAATCTTATTAATATTTTCAAGCTCTGAGATTTGTGCATAATTTTCATCATCCCCTCCCATAACAAATAGTCCCAGCGTTTCAAGTCGAGTGAGCTGTGCAATCCCTTTTGGAATGGCTTGTAAGTTTGTACAGCCTTTCAAGTTCAGAACAACAAGCTTCTTCAAGTTCCCTATGCCTTCAGGCAACTCTACCAACTTAGAACAATGACAAAGGTTCAAACACTCTATGTTTTCTAGTGTCGTGATACTTGCAAGTATGGTACGACCTAGACTCAATACTCTTAGCCTTTTATTCCTGCCGATAGAGCTTGGTAAAGCCGCAAATCTGTAACATTGAAAAAGGTCTATGCTAGAAATCATGACGCAGTCGCCAATAGAATTTGGCAAGCCTTTGACAGTATGACAAGTTGACCACTCTCAACTTCTGCAGCTTACCAATAGATTCAGGTAACTTGACAAGGTCACTTGATGTTACATGAAGAGCTTGCAGACCCCAAATTTCTGAAATAACCTCAGGAAGTGTTTCATGTCCCAGTCTTGAAATGTTAAGGTACCTTAAATTCTTGGTCTGTAATATAGCTGTGAGTGCTGATGTATGCAAACTTTCCACAGTGATACTGCGCAAGTGTTTTGCTTTCTTCGATGCCTTGCCAAATATGAAACCGTCGTCTTTAGTATACAAAGCACGTGTCTTTCCAAATGTAGTTTTGGGCAGAAAATGTCTTGTCTGTTCCATTATAGAAAAATATCTGCAGATCTTTGTGACATCGGTTACCTTCTTGGGCAAGACAAGTGAAATCTCATCACCCAAAATGGATCGGGCAAGATCATGCACCAAATCATGCATCTTACACTTTACTCTTCCTGATCCATCCCATGCTTTCTTCACATCTTGTATGAAGTATATTTGCACAAGATGATTAAAGTAATCATCCCCAATATCTTCCAAGTAGGTAACACCATCTTCCACGACCATATCATGAGCAATCCATTGGTCAATCAGTTGGTCTTTATCAATCTCGTAACCTTTAGGGAAAACTGAGCATATTGTGAAACAGTGCTTTAGATGAGATGGCGTGTTAAAATAGCTCAACCGCAAGCAGGCAGATACTTGATGTTCTTTACCGTCGACATTTAATAAATTACTCTCTTTTATGGCATGCCATTGTTCTAATCGTTTCTTGAAGCGGAGGACTCCTGCAAGAACCTTAATTGCTAGCGGCACCCCACCACACTTGTTCACAATCTCTTTGCCGACATCTTCAAATTCAGGTTCCACAGCAATTTTGTAGCTTTGCTGAAATACTTTCCAGCTGTAATCCTCAGATAATAATGGCAAGTCGCTTAGTACTGTAGATTGCACTGCATCAGCAACATTTCTACTACGAGTAGTGAGTAGAATTCTGCTTCCTTTTGAGCCATTGTTTAGATGTTCCATCAATTCTTGCCATTTAATACAGTCTTGAGTCCAAACATCATCCAATACAAGTAGGAACCTTTTGTTGGTCAACTCGTCTGAGATTTTATTGGCCATATACGTCAAGGAATCGGACCTCTCATTTGAAATAGCATCAAAGAGCTTCTTGAGAATTTTTCCAAGTTGAAATTTGTCCTCTGACACATAACCCATAGTTTAACCGGAAAATGATTATGGTATTTATCTTTTACTTCATTGAAAAGTAGCTTGGCCAGGGTCGTTTTCCTAGAGCCACCAAGTCCAACTATTGAAACTGTCTTGATTCTCTGTTGGTCATCATCTTGTAGCAGCACAGATATAATATCATTCATCTGTTGATCTCTTCCAATTACTTCTGCCTTATCCACGGTGGCCAATGTTTGCCTTTCCACAGCTCTATCTTCTTCACGGCTAACAACATCATGGCCAACCAATGAATTGAAAACAGTTCTCTGCTTCACAATGTCATCAAAGGTCTTCTTGATTTTCTTGATCCTTTTGGCAGGCTTGCATTGAAATACAAATGATTTTGGTTTTGTGCACAGGTATGTGGACACAAATCTCAGCATCACCATCAGCTTCATATTTTTCTGCCTTCAGTTGGAACTCATCCACAACATCATCAACATCGTAAGCAGCTTCTTTCAACTTTTTGAGCCATCGATTATCCCCCAAAGCTCTGTCTCCTGCTGCTTCCAGCCAGCTATTGATCTCTTGAGCTAGATCTTGTAGTTCCCGGAGTTCCTTTTCGACACCCACTATAGAGCTGTACTTTTTGAAGACCAGTGGAGCTAACTTGTTGCACACAAGCTTCAACGTTCTAGATACTGCTGCAGAAACTGCAGCAGCTTCCATACCAACCATGTTTCTGTAAGCACCTTCTTTCGCCCAGATTTCCTGTAAATCGAATGGAAAAGAAATAAGCAGGTATTTTGTGATGCAAAAGAGTCATATAATGCTAGCACTTTCTTGTGTAATTATCTGTTTTCGATATCTGACCTGCGTAAACAAGTTGTAGCCAGCACTTTAATTAACCTCTTGATTGATGAACGCTGCTGAAAGTGTTCCTTAATTAATTTGCAGGCAGACCTTTAGAGCCTTCTTATCTCCCTGCCATCACAATGGGATTGTCATGAACACCTGGTTGTAGGACTAAAGAACGGGAGAGCCCAGCGAGTGCTCCAGAAAGAGATCACATGGTGTTTTCTTCTACGCAACGAATGAAGAAACATAAACTAGCCCCGCCTTGCATCAATCAAATAGAGAAGAAAGGAGAAGTGAAAAAGTTAACAAGGGTAAGATGAACATACATACCACCCAGAGTCCGAGTACCCAAGTGCAGAAGAATCAACTGCGTCTTTGTAGGCACTACATATAGTACAGTTTACGATTAGGGACTCCGAGGAGTGCTCTGTCTTCAGTACCTGTGAAGTGATGAAGAGTCTGAAATTACTGGTGTAAGCCGAAAGAGTAGAAGGTGCTGGAGTGCAAACTGGATGTCATAAATCTTGGTACTTACAAGTAGACTATGATAGTGTAAAAATACCTTGAGATATCAGACGAGATGTGTTGCTACTTTTGCCTTTGGCATCACCAAATGCCGCGCTCCTTGTCCTTCTACCCTGCTGCTGCCTACGCGCTAGTCTCGTGACGCTTATTCCTTGTGATGTTGCTAAGCAAGGGCAGTCTCGAACAGGATGCTGGAGTCGGAGGCAAAAGCTGTTGGCAAAAGCTGTCGAATCCGAGTCGCGCGCGCCGGACGCAAAAGAAAGCAGCGATGCACCCGCGGCGGAGAAGCGGAGTCAAAGTCGACGGAGCATCGTGTACTCCACCTGGCTGTTGCCTGTTGGCCCAGTGCTAAGGTAGCTGTTGGCAGTGGTGTCCATCACGATGGTGGTTAGTGGAGTGGTGACGATGCACGGCACTACGACGGCTGCAGACATATGGAGCACTGTGTGCAGCCGCAGCTGCAAACACTGGCTGATTCAAGCACCAATGGTGCGCGTGGTGTTGGCACAGCGAATAATTCTGCAGCGTGCTGCATCGATTGAGCCAGCAGTGTACCGTGTGGGGAAAGGCCCCTTTGCCGATGCCCTGTTTCCCAACGGGCCTTTGCCGATAGCTACACTCGACAAAGGATTTGCCGATGGTTTTTGGATCGTTGCCGAGTGCCTGGGGCACTCAGCAAAGGACCTGAGTCCTGTAGTGTGGTTTCAACTCAAGTTTGCATCTGTTGGTCGTCCTCTTACGATCAGAGCAAACTGTGAAGTTGTATGCTACAATTGCCGAGCTATTACGATCAGAGCAAATTGTGAAGCTGTATGCTACAATTGCCGAGCTATTATATATTACTCCCTGCATTCAAAAAACATGTAATTCTCACATCCCGAGTAGTCAAATATTATAAACTTTGGCTAAAATTATATGAAAAAATACTTAAACTTATGAGACAAAATAATTATCATTAGATTGGTTATAAAATATATTTTCATAATAAATTTATTTTGAGACATAAATGATAATACCTTTTGTTGTAAATTTGGTCAAAGTTGACATAATTTGACTGGCACGCTTTCTATAATTACATATGTTTTTTTTTGGAACGGAGAGAGTATGTTGGAAAAACAAAAAAAATGCATGTGGCCGTAATGCAATTGCTGTCCGCAATATGGAACTGACAAAAATGAATATTCTGCTTCCTCTAATCATAAAAAAAAAAAAAAGGAAAAATCCACCACAAAGAAGACAGAAAAGGAAAGAAAATTCGAGTTTGTGGGACAAGATTTTTTTCAACTAGCCAGGAGCACTGTCATATACTCATACTCCCTCCGTTCCAGAAAACATACAATTCTCACATCCCGAGAAATCAAACAATACGAACTTTGACTAAAATTATATAAAAAAATACTTAGACTTATGAGACAAAATAATTATCATGAGATTGGTTATGAAATACATTTTCATAATAAATTTATTTCGAGATATAAATGTTAATACTTTTTGCTATAAATTTGATCAAAGTTGACATAGTTTGATCAGCATGTTTTCTATAATTACATGTTTTTTTGAGCGAGTATCATGTAAGACTCGTATTGGACACCTATACTGACTGCACGCTCAAGTACAGATGAGACACTGGTTTCTTGAGCCAATCGGAGCAAATCGGAGCTGGATCTGCACAAGGTTACTTGAGCCTCTGGATATCCAGATGGACACAGGTTTCCTTCCACTGTTGCCTGCTGCTGCTAGTCCCTCTTGTGAAGTTGCTAAGCAAGGGCAGGGTAGCAAGTGAGCAGCGATGCAGAGTCTCGAACAGGTCAGAATGCTGGAATCAGAGGCTTCCTGTGACCTCCTGTGTTGTCGAATCTAGAGCTGCGTGCGCCGGACGCAGGTGAGCAGTAGCGATGCACCAGCAGCGGAGACGCGGAGTCAAGTCGCCGGAGCATCATATACTCCACATGGCTGTTGCCTGTTGGCACTTGGCAATGGTGCATCACGACAGACAATGGTGAGTGGAGTGGTGACGATGCATGGCACTACTACGGCTGGGTCTTCACTCTTTACGAAGAAGACAGAAAAAAAGGAAAGAAAATCTGAGTGTGTGGGACAAGATTTTCACCGCTCCGGCCCGATGTTGTTGTCGCAGAGCGAGCAGCAGCGTGGTCGCCGTTCATGAGGATGGCGTGCGAGACGACAGCGGCGCCATAGTGTCGACTCCAACTCGAATCTGTTACCGATGAGCTGGGGATCGATCCAACGTCGGTATACACGTAGGTAAGTACATGAAGCCACCTGGGCGTGACATGGTAGTGTGAGTTGGACATGAATGCATTTGCCCTGCCTGTGGTATGTGGCTTGTCAAAGTTGGCAAATAAAAGCCCCTCATTAAAAAAAAAGATGATTGCTTTAAAAAAAAGTTGGCAAACGAAGGCAAAGTACTAGTTGTACTTTTGGGATTCTCAAAATTCAAAGAGTAGCAGGAGGATATCTGCAGTTGCATGCTTTTTAAAGAAAAATGCTGATGCGTGTTGCACGTGCATGGAGCAAGATAAACACGATAGTTTATATAGAATATAGTAGAATAAAATGGCAGTACGAAATTACAGTGAGGCAACCCTGCATAAACCGCTGGACGTGGAGGTTAATTTAAGATGCATGAGCAGAGCAGAGCAGCGTTTTCTGCTGTATTGTGCATATACATTCCCATGATTCACGGGAAGTAGGCAACCAAAGCAAACATGGCAGGTTTACAAGCGCAGCACACCGTGCTGACCGGTGCTCTGGACGACCGCTCGGACGGGTCCTCCACTCCTCTGTTCAGGTTGGCACGACTCTGGATCCTCCTATCCTGCAGCAACAGCCAGGCAAATCCTCTCATCTTGTCTATCAAGTGCATCAACCAACACCACTGCGGCCTCTTTTTTGTCATCCTCAGCGAATGGGCTTTGAATCCTCGCAATCGCAGCCAAACTCTCCATCCCGCTTCCTTTACTACCTGCGTTAGAGTAGCAAGGAAAATGCAGCGACTTGTTTGAGTACAAGCAGAGCAGAACTGATGCATGTCTTCATTGCAGAACGCAAAAGCAGAGCATAGCTTTTGGGTTGCTCACCTGATATCTAAATCTGTTGTCCACAAAAATTTCTCACAATACATAGACTCAAAGTTCTTCATATGCTTCTTCACCCATTGCTTGATGACAGCCTAATAATGATGCATTTTGGCCTGCAATAGTATGTAATGCAAATTTAAATTAACCATACTTAAAGGTCAGATTATCAGTTGTTTTCATCCCTCTTGTTTTTTTTTTTTTTTTTTTTTTTGGCATCTCATCAGCAGCAGTGCAGTTGCAATTACTAAAGCAAAAAATAATCGCAACCACTAATGCTACTTGGTGAATCAAACTGCACAACAATCTTTTCCTAAAAATAGTTTCAGAGGTTGCTTTTCTCTAAGCAGACTTCGGGTACACGACTGAAGCATATTAATAGCAGCAGATTTTTTTTTTTCAACGGAACAATTGAAAGCATTTCAATAACACCTTAGGAGTTCAGAGTTATCCATGTTCATGGACCTTGTTGCATCATTAGAAACGGCCTGACACTCTATCTTGAAGACACCTCACCATGCGAATCAGAATTGAAATTAACCTCACACATGCATCTTGATCAAGTATGGTTGACGGTCACTAAGGTGCCCAGGACACTTCGCTCTTTCCTGCCGCTATGGGCGATTGGGACTATTGTGGGGGCCACACAGAAGGTGGACATGGTTCACCTGAGGGCGACTGGTCAGATTCGCATCCTGGTGGCTGTGTATGATGCCAAGAAGATACCGGATTTTGCTGATGTCTGTACCGGCACTAGCATCTACCGTATCTATTTCAAGGCTGAGGGAGCAGTTCAGGAGGCGCCTTTGGAATCTGAGGATGAGGATCTGTTGGGTGATAGTGATAAGGAGCAGGAGGGGAGTGACCGTGAGATGGAAGATGCGGAGGATAATACTCCCCAAGATCAACAAGCTAATGCAAGGGCTCCTGAGAATTCTCCGGCACACCCGCACACGATGCCTCCTCAGAGGCAAGCAGCTCTGGTGGAAGAGGCATTGAAATTGGCATGCACAGAGCTCATCAATAAGATTAGTGTTAGGGTGATGCTAGAGCCGGAAGATGGTGATGAGAGGAGGATCTACTCTCCTCTGACGGCCGACGAGTTGGCTAATTATAATAAGTTTGTTACATCTAACGATATAAACATATCTTCTGCTTTTCTATCATCGCCAGCGGCGACGACCGACCATAGTGAGAGGGGGGGTTCTTCATCGACTGCTACCCCCGTTCTCTGCGTGGCAGAACCACCTTCGGGCGCCCCCAGCACTCCTGGCTGGGGGGAGAAGCAGCGGCCGAGGACGCCTCGGCGCCAGCTCCTCCGACTGGGCTCGCCGCTCTGAGGAGTGGAGCACTGGCAGAGGAGCTCCCGGCCTTGGCCCCCGAGGCGGGCGACGCCAACCTGACGAGGGGCGAGTTGCCTCCGTCCCCAGGAGCTGCCGGTGTGGACTGCTGGCGTGGGCGGCCAGAGCAGTGGCGCCCCGAGTGCCTTCCCCAGCGACACCACCCCACCATCGTCTCCCAGGCTCGGACTGGGAAGCCAAGAGGTGGCTGCGGCAACACCAGCAAGCAAGGAAGATACTACCCTACACGCTAGCTTGGCCCTGCAGGTGACAGAAGATGAACATGCACCTCTGCTTGCGACACCAGCCCCGATCCACAATGGGCAGGACGTCCAACCAGGGGGTATGGCGGGGGAGACAATCGCACCTACAGCTACGGCCGCGCCTATCAAAGCGCCACGTCGTAGCGCTAGGACTGCGGCTACTGCAGATGTCCATACCCTGCACAAAGCTCAACACTTGGCGGCAAAGAGGAACCTCGAATTCCCAGGTAACTCTTTTACTAGCTTTTCAGATGCTAAAATTTTGTCAAATCTTGGTAGGGTAGGCATACACCTTGGCACCTCAGAGGTAATTACAATTAAAAACTTAGAGGTAGATAGGTTAGTTTTATGTGCTAATAAAAAGAAAATCTCTGCTAAATCTAAACTTTCTAATTGTGAGAGTGACGATGAGCAGGATGACCAACATAATGCAATTCTCAGCCACAACTGTGGAAATCCAAGTGAGAATTTGCTGGAGTTGGAGAGTGATCAAATTTTAGATCTTTCTCCACTCCGACGGAAGAAAAAATATAATAATGCCAAGAATACTTTTAAAGGCAAGCTTCCAAATAAACCTAAGGCCCCCTCCAAAATTAGTATAAAATGAAAGGAATTTTCTGGAATAGCAGAGGTCTGGGAGACTTGGCTAAGCATAGGTTTCTGGCAGAACTAGTCAGGGAAGAGCAAAATAATTTTATTGCTCTATCCGAAATAGGTCGAGATTCATTTTCAGACCAGGTCCTCAAAAATCTTAGTGGGGGACATGAATTTTTGTGGCACACCATGGCACCCCACGGCAGGTCGGGGGGTATCTTGCTAGGTGTAGACTTGGATGTTTTTGACATTGGAGCAATCTCAGAGGGGGACTTTTATGTGAAATTCACCCTAAGAGTCAAATCAAATGACTTCAAATTTGTGCTCTACACGGTCTATGGACCAGCACAACCCCTCAATAAAGGTGCCTTCTTAGCAGAACTCGCAAATACATGCTCCAAAGAAACCCTTCCATATATGATAGGCGGGGATTTCAACATAATGCGAGGCCCAGAAGATAAAAGCACCGGTAATTTTGACCCCAAGTGGCCAAATCTTTTTAATGCTGTCATCGAATCTCTGGATCTTAAGGAGATTTCAATGATAGGCCGCCAATTTACATGGGCGGGGCCAGGGGATAATCCAACATATGAAAAGTTGGATAGAGTGCTAGTTAGCACGGAATGGGAAATCATGTTTCCAATTACAACTGTTCAACCTAGGGATCGGAATATTTCAGATCACACTCCCCTGGTAATTAACACAGGTGCGTCTACCCACCGATCCCACAATCGCCCTTTCAAATTTGAGAGGGGATGGTTGATACGAGATGGTTTCTATGATATGGTTGCAGATATATGGCAATCTCCATGTACTGGTTCCACTCCTCTTGAACGTTGGCAGTTCAAGATCCGTAGGCTCCGGCAATATCTAAGGGGCTGGGCGCAACATACTGTGGGGACTTATCGCAAGGAGAAAAAGACCTTGCTAGTTCTTTTAGATAATCTTGATAAGAAAGCGGAGATCTCTCCCTTGTCCGATCAAGAGATTAATCTAAAGCATTATCTGAAAGAGCGGCTAGTTAACCTGCTAAGAGAGGAGGAACTAAAATGGTATGAGAGAGCCAAGGTTAAAGTCCTTCTAGAGGGGGACACTAACACGAGGTTCTTTCACATAATGGCTACTGGGAAACATCGCAAACAACATATCTATAAACTTGAGAATGATCAAGGTGTTGTCATAGGCGATAACAATCTCAAAAGTCACATTACGTCTTATTATAAGGATCTCTTTGGCAGACCGGATACCTTTGATATCTCCCTCCAGGAAGATCAGAATCTGGATATCCCTCAGGTATCACCAGAGGAAAACGATATACTCACCAGCCCATTCACAGAATCTGAAGTGAGGGAGGCTATCTTCCAAATGGAGCATAATAAGGCCCCTGGTCCGGATGGCTTTCCTTCAGAATTCTATCAGGTCTTTTGGAGTGTTATCAAAGATGATCTTCTTTCTTTGTTTGCTGAGCTGCACAGAGAGGCTCTGAATCTTTACAGCCTCAATTTTGGTATTATTACATTAATCCCAAAAGTAAATAATGCCATAACAATTCAGCAGTATAGGCCGATTTGTGTCCTCAATGTGAGCTTTAAAATATTCACCAAAGTAGGCACAAATAGACTTAATATGGTTGCTAAGACCGTGGTGAAGCCTACACAGACTGCCTTTATGCCTGGAAGGAATATTATGGAAGGAGTCGTTATCTTACACGAAACCATCCATGAACTTCACACCAAAAGGCAAAACGGTGTCATTTTCAAAATTGACTTTGAAAAGGCATACGATAAGGTGAAGTGGTCTTTCCTGCAACAAACACTGAGGATGAAAGGGTTCTCCCCAAAATGGTGCCGATGGGTTGAGACCATGGTCACCGGAGGAAGTGTGGGTATCAAAGTCAATGATGATGTAGGACCCTACTTCCAAACGAGACGGGGTCTCAGACAGGGTGATCCCATGTCACCTATCCTATTCAACATTGTTGCGGATATGCTAGCCCTTCTTATTAATAGGGCAAAATCCGACGGCCAGATCCGAGGGGTTGTTCCCCACCTTATAGATGATGGGTTATCTATACTACAATATGCTGATGACACCATTATCTTTATGGATCACGACCCCGAACAAGCACAGAATCTGAAGCTGCTGCTTTGTGCTTTTGAGCAGCTATCTGGGCTGAAGATCAATTTCCATAAAAGCGAGGTATTCTGTTACGGAGCAGCTAAAGAGATGGAATCTTACTACACTAGTCTCTTTGGCTGCGAGGCGGGGGAATACCCTTTCAGATATCTGGGGATTCCTATGCACCATAGGAAACTTCTGAACTCTGAATGGAGTAAGGTAGAAGACCGCTTTGAACAGAAACTCTCTTGTTGGAAAGCAAAATACCTGTCATATGGGGGAAGACTGGTCCTGCTTAATTCAGTCTTAAGCAGCCTACCCATGTTTATGATGTCCTTCTTCGAGATCCCTAAGGGGGTAGTCAAAAACCTAGACCATTACAGATCAAGGTTTTTTTGGCAAGGGTCATCCGAGAAACCTAGATATCGACTTGCCAAATGGGATATCATTTGCCGTCCTAAGGACCAAGGAGGTCTAGGTGTCCTCAATCTCCAATTACAAAATAAATGCCTTCTAGCTAAATGGCTGGTTAATCTTCTAAACTCAGAAGGCATGTGGCAATCACTTTTAAGGAATAAATACCTAACATCTAAAAGTCTATCCCAAGTGACTGCCAGACCGAACGACTCTCACTTCTGGAGAGGCCTCATGCATATTAAAGAGGAGGTACTGGCTATTGGTTCATTCCAGATTAAAGATGGAACCAACACTAGGTTTTGGGACGATACATGGGTAGGAGATAAGCCTCTAAGAGTTAAATATCCATCCTTATATAATATAGTGCGGAATCCTCATGCAACAGTCTCAAATGTGATGACTACTAGCCCTCTGAACATCTCTTTTAGAAGGGCCTTGGTGGATAATAAACTTTCCGAGTGGCTTAGGTTAGTAGCACAAATTGCAAATGTCCAGTTGGTCGAAGGTTCAGATTATTTTAGATGGAGTTTAACCTCATCTGGGTTATTCTCTGTCCGCTCTATGTATCTCTTTCTCATAGATGCACAAACACCCTTTCATCACAGAAAGATTTGGAAGATGAAAATCCCTCTAAAAATTAAAGTCTTTCTTTGGTTCTTGCAAAGGGGTGCCACCTTAACCAAGGACAACCTGGCTAGGAAAAATTGGAACGGGAGTCAGAAGTGCATTTGTTGTAATAAGAATGAAAGTATCCAACATCTGTTTCTTGATTGTCCCTTCTCCAGAATGATATGGAGGATAATCTTTTATGCTACTAATCTAACCCAACCAAGATCAATCAGTCACATGTTTGGTAGTTGGCTATCTAATCAGGATAAAAGGATTAGAAATTTGATTTGGGTGGGTGTGGCGGCTATGTGTTGGGCTATCTGGAGATGCCGTAATGATGTTGTCTTTAATCAAATGAAGTATAATTCTATTATGCAGGTAATTTTCAGGGGAGCGTACTGGCTACGCTCTTGGGCCCAGCTGCAGCGTGATGAGACAGCCAAGGACGCAATTTCAGCAATGAGCAAGAAATTAGAAGTAATTGCTTTAGAGATATCCAATAAAGGATGGAAACATTTATATTGTTTGAACTAGCGTCCTCCTCCTCGTCGATTGTTATGACGATGGCATTCTCTTTTACCTCTTTCCGAGACTTTGTAATAATTGGCTGTGTACATCCACGGATGTAGAGGCCGGATATTTTAATCCATTATCTAAAAAAAAATGCATCTGCTGCAAGTTTCATATTTTTTTTTCAGGTGGTGCTTGAACCCTTTATGTTAGAACAAAGAAGGCAGAAGGAAACTAGAGAATTACCTTCTCGAATTGTGCTTTTACTTGCTGCAATCAGTTGAAGTTGTTGGTATGCCAGCTTGAGTAGTAGCAACAATGGCATTGATAAATATAGTAAACTGTCAGTGCAAAGCAATCCTGCTGGAATTTGGATACCCATAAGTAAGAGTGCGCACATATGCACACACACGGACACGCCCAAAGCAAATGTGAAGCACATGTAGACCTTGAATATCTGCAGTGATCGAATTAAGATGGATGAGGAATTGCTTAGGTTGGCCAGTGAATGTGGACAAAGTAAAAGGGAAGCAATCGTCAGAGTTTAACGAACTCACCAGATGAAGTGCCAACAGGCAGTCAATTACCGGATCCTCAGATCAGGGATGTGGGAGATGAGATGCCAGTCCTTCCCCTTCCTCCTCTCGCAGCGCCTTTCCAGATCAGGACAGCCATAGATCACCAGTGACTGCAGAGAGCTGAGACCTTTAATCCACTGTGAAAAGGATCTGATGCCTGGGCAGTACGCGATCCAAAGCTGTTCAAGGGAGGTGAGGCGGCACATCGATTCAGGAAAGGAAGTCAGGCCCGGCAAGTCACTTATCTCGAATTTCCTTAGAGAGCGGAGTTCCCCCAGTGAGTCGGGCAGTTGGAGAAGTGCCTTGCAGCTTTTTATTTCAAGCTCCTGGAGGGAGGTGAGGCAGCCCAACGATTGCGGAAGGCACGTCAGGTTCGGCAACAAAAAAATCTTGAGTTTGCGTAGAGAAGGAAGATCCCCAACAGAATCGGGAAGTTGGCCAAGTGCATCACAACATCTTATTTCGAGCTCCTGGAGGGAGGTGAGGTACTCCAAAGATTGTGGAAGGCTGCTCAGGCTTTCTAATTGTAGAGAACGGAGATCTCCGAGACATTCTGACTGGGAGTCAAGCTGCCTGAATGATTGGGTGAGGCTATGTATGCCGTCACAATTAAAAATTACCAGAGTCTGCAGAGACGGAGAGCAGAGGTCTCCCACCCACCCACTGTTATAAATCCGTAGTTCTTTCAGGGCCCTGAGCGGCTGCATCGATGGAGCAGGTCTCAAACTGTCGCACCCCCAAATGGATATCTTTTCCAGATAACGGAGTTCCCCCAGCCACTCGGGAAGCATGCAGGGAGCAGAGCGTGATGAAATTTCCAGGGTTCGGAGGGATGCGAGACTCCGCATGCTCTCCGGCAGCTCGGTTAGGCCATCAATTATTAAGAACTCTAGTGCTGTCAAGTGTTGCAGAAGCTCCCATCGACATCCATATTCATAAGATGCTGCTGCTCCTGCTGGTGGTGGCATCGAGTACAGTTGAAGATTCTTCAGGCAACCAAAACTAAAACAAGGCAATCCTGCACTACTTGAAGGCAAAGAGGATCCTTGACCTAGGCCTGGCAGTCCCAGCAGCTGCACATTGCTCCTAGCCAACGACAGTTTCTTCAGCGACGAAGGGAAGTATGGCATCACCATCAATTTTGGACATCCTGATATACGTACAACTGATAGACGATCACCAATCTGCAGTTGCCCCCCTTCCACATCAGCTGAACTCACCTCTGTTGCCATCCAAACCACGCCCAAACTTGGCATTCCATCCATAGATAACTCAGACAGCGAACAAAATGGACCACCGCGTATACTTTTAAGAGCAGTCATTCCTTCGAGCTCAAGCTTCTCCAAATAACGCAACTCTGTTAACCCCTCCAGGCGCTCTAATTTTGGGAAATGTGACAGTACCAACTCGCGCAACAGCTGGAAGCAACACATCCACTGCGTGCATTCCTGACCTGAATACCTGACAATTTTGAGGTTTTTAATTCCAGGCGGTGGTTCCAACCCTTCCAGCTGATTTTCAGAGTTCACCCCCACGTTACTTGCACAATCTAGTGTCAAGCTCTGTAAGTTTGTCTTCTGCTTCAACCATTTTTTGTGTGCAAAATCTGGGTCCATGCCATGTGTAATACCACGGATAGTTAGTTCCCCACTAATCTTATTAATGTTTTCAAGCTCTGAGATTTGTGCACAATTTTCATCATCCTCTCCCATAACAAATAGTCCCAGCGTTTCAAGTCGAGTAAGCTGTGCAATCCCTTTTGGAATGGCTCGTAACTTTTCACATTCTTGCAGGTTTAGAACAACAAGCTTCTTCAAGTTCCCTATACCTTCAGGCAACTCTTCCAGCCTGGAACAGTATTGAAGTTCCAAATACTCCAGGTTTTCTAGTGTCGTGATACTTGATGGTAGCCTCTCAAGTCTGGTATGACTTAGTCTCAATACTCTTAGCCTTTTATTCCTGTTGATAGAGCTTGGTAAAGTTGTAAACTCGTAACATAAAGAAAGGTCTATGCTAGAAATCATGACACAGTTACCAACAGAATCTGGCAAACTTGTTATCCAGTAACAGTGTGACAAGTTGACCACTCTCAACTTCTGCAGTTTACCAATGGATTCAGGTAACTTGACAAGGTGACCAAATGTGACATGAAGAGCTTGCAGACTCCAAATGTCTGAAATAGCCTCAGGAATTGTCTCATGTTTCAATCCATAAATGTTAAGGTACCTTAAATTTTTTGTCTGTAGTATGGCTGTGAGCGCTGATGTATCCACATATTTCGCAGTGATACTGCGCAAGTGTTTTGCTTTCTTTGTTGCCTTGCCAAATATGAAATCATTACGTTCAACAACATGCATAGCACGTGCCTTTTGAAATGCATTTTTTGGCGGAATATGTCTTGTGTGTTCCATTATTGAAAAATACCTATACAACTTTGTGAAATTGGTTGGCTCTAAAATCTCATCACCCAAAATGGATCGGGCAAGATCATGCACCAAATCATGCATCCTACACACTACTCTTCCATCCCATGCTTTCTTCACATCTTGTATGAAATACATTTGCACAAGATGACTAAAGTAGTCATCACCAACATCTTCCATGTAGTTAACACCACCTTCCACGACCATATCATGAGCAATCCATTGGTCAATCAATTGGTCTTTATCAATCAGGTGACCTTTAGGAAAAATTGAAGATATTGTGAAACACTGCTTTAGATGAGATGGCAAGTTAAAATAGCTCAACCACAAGCAGGCCTCTACTTGACGCTCTGTACCGTCGACATTTAATAAATTACTCTCTTTTATGGCATGCCATTGTTCTATTCGTTTCTTGACACGGAGGACACCTGCAATAACTTTAATTGCTAGCGGTACCCCACCGCACTTGTTCACAATCTCTTTCCCGACTTGTTCAAAGGCATGTTCCACAACATTTCTGTAGCTTTTCTGAAATACTTTCCAGCTGTCATCCTCAGATAATAACGACAAGGGGATTAGTGTTGTAGAATCCAGTGCTTTAGCAACATGTCCACTACGAGTAGTGAGCAGAATCCTGCTAACTTGTGAGCCATTCTTTAGATGTTTCATGAACTCTTCCCATTCAATACGGTCTTCAGTCCAAACATCATCCAATACAAGTAGGAACCTTTTGTTGGTCAACTCGTCTGAGATTTTATTGGCCATATAAGTCAAGGAAAGGCCATCGGACCTCTCTTTTGAAATTTCATCGAAGAGCTTCTTGAGAATTTTTCCACGTTGAAATTTCTCCGGTGACACATGCACCCACAGTGTAATAGGAAAATGATCAGGGTGTTTATTTTTGACTTCATTGAAAACCAGCTGGGCCAAGGTAGTTTTCCCAGAGCCACCAAGTCCAACTATAGAAACTATGTTGATTCTCTGTTGGTCGTCTATCTCTAGCAGCTTAGATATTGTTTGCTGCATTTCTTGGTCTCTTCCAACTACTGCTTCAACATCCACGAAGGGCGATGTTTCCCTATTCAGAGCTGTCATGTTTATATTGCTAACAGGATCATGGCCAGGTACTAAATTCAAAACAGTGTTTTGCTTCACAATGTCATCAATGGTCTTCGTAATTTTCTTGATCTTTTTGGCAGCCTTGCATTGAAATACAAATGATTTTGGTTTTGTGCACAGGTATCTGGCAAAACCACCATCACCATCAGCTTCATATTTTTCAGCCTTCAGTTGGAACTCATCCACAACATCATCAACCTCGTAGACAATATCTTTCAACTTTTTCAGCAATGGAGCATGTACGTCCCCATTGCTATGTGACCTACTGTTTCCAGCCGGTTATTAATCCCCTGAGCTAGAAATTGAAGGTCCTGGAGGTCCTTTTTGACACCCACTATAGAGCTGTATTCTTTGAAGACCAGTGGAGCTAGCTTGTTGCACACAAGCTTCAACGTTCCAGATACTGCTGCAGAAACTGCAGCAGCTTCCATACCAACCATGTTTGTGTAAGCGCCTTCTTTTGCCCAGATTTCCTATAGATCGAATTAGAAAGAAATAAGCAGGCAATTTGCGAAGCTAAAGAGATATATAATGCTAGCAATTTCTTGTGCAGTTATCTGTTTCGCAGATCTGACCTGCGCAAACAAGTGTAGCCGACAGTTTAGCCACTTGATTGATGAATGCTGCTGAAGTGCCCCTTAATTAATTTCCAGGCAGACCTTTAGAGCCTTCTTAGCCCTGCCATCACAAGGATCCAAAAGGGGAAGAGATCAAGGGGATTGTCGCGAACAACTGGTGTTATTAAGACTAAAGAAAGGGAGAGCCCAGCCCAGCCAGTGCTCCGAAAAGAGATCAGATGGTGTTTTCTTCTAGGCAATGAATGAAGAAACATAAATCAAATAGAAAAAGAAGTGAAAGGGTTGACAAGGGTAAAGATGAACATACATACCACCCAGAGTACCAAGTACAGAGGACTCAACTGCGTCTTTGTAGGCACTACGGTTTACGATTACGAACTCCTGGGAGTGCTCTGTCTTCAGTACTACCTGTGAAGTGATGAAGAGTCTGAAATTACTAGTGTGAGCAGGAACGAGTAGAAGGCGCTGGAGTGCAAACTGGATCTGGATGTCATAAATCTTGGTTACAAGAAGAATACGATAGTGTAAAAATACCTGGATCTCAGACGAGATATGCTGCTGCTTTTGTCTCTGACATCTCCAACTGCCGCGCGCGCTCGCTGCTTCTCCCCTGAGCGAGTTGTGCGTGCAAGCAAATCGAAACTGGATCGATCAGCTGCACAATGAAGGCGCAACTGAGCTTTCTCGAATCTCTCTGCTTGCTGTTGCTAGTCTTGTGATGAAGTTGCCAGGCGAGGGCAGGGCCAGGTGGGTCGGTCAGATGTCCAGTCTCGAACAGTATCGATATCGATGCTGGGCATCCATCCGAGGCTTCCTGTGTGACCTAACCTTTCCTGTGTTGTGATATTGTCGAATCTATTGCGTGTGCCGGACGCAGGTGAGCAGCGATATGATGCACCCGCGGCGGAGACGCGGAGTCAAGTCGCCGGAGCATGGTATACACCTCCACACCACAATACCACATGGCTGTTGTTGCCTGTTGGTCCACAGTGCCAAGCTGTTGGCAATGCATGGTGCATCACGACACGACAGACAATGGTGAGTGGAGTGATGACGATGCATGGCACTACTAGCGGCTGGGCTCTCGCTTCTGATGATGAAGAGCTGGCTGCTTGTGCTGCTGCTGCTGCTGCTGCAGACATATGGACGAGCACTGTGAACCGATTGATTGTGTGAGCCAGCAGTGTACCGTGGTTTCAACTCAAGTTTGCATCTGTTCGTCGCCCTCTTAGGATCTCAACAAACTATGAACCTGTATGCTACAATTGGTGAGCTACTATGTTGGAAAACGTACGTAAAATGCATGTTGCCGTAATATAAATATTCTGTCAGAGCTAGGAAGCCTAACGCGTTTGTATAAAGTCCGGTGTGGCGTCGTTAGTCTAGTGTACTTAAGACACAGAGACTCTGAGATAGTGGTGAAGGAGAGGCATGAACGATCATGTAACAGAATCGTAATCATGTCGTCGTTCCAACTCTGCTCTGCTCTTCTGTCTCTTTCTTCCTTTCCAGCCCACCGTGCTGGTAACAGTTGAAGGAATCGCCACGCCTATTGCTTGCGACGAGGCGGCCATCTCTGCCGTCCAGCAGGTTTTTCCTTTCAACATCGCCCCGTTCCCAACACGGTACCTTGGCATTCAGCTGTCACTCAGGCGCCTCCGACACGCCGATGAGCAGCCCATCGTGGACGCCATTGCGGCGAGAATCCCAACATGGAAGGCTGACTTGTTGACGGTGGCTGGCCGTGTCGCGCTAACCATGTCCACACTGTCAGCCATCCCTGTGCACACCTCGATTGCTTGCTGTCTTTCGCCGTGGGCAATTCGCCAAATCGACAAGCGCCAACGGGCTTTCATTTGGGCAGGCATTGAGTCTTGTGGAGGGGGAAGTGCCAGGTGGCCTGGCCGTCTGTTTGCCGCCCCATTGAGCTCGGCGGTCTCGGCATAATCGACCTCCGCCTCTTCGGTTTTCGCCCCTCAGGCTGCGCTGGGAATGGTTAGTGCGATCAGAACCTAAACGGGCTTGGGTGTCGCTGCCGTCGCGCCTTGCGGAGAGCTACGCCGCCGCAATGCTTGCCGCGAGCCTGAAAGGCCCAGATCGGCAACGGTGCCTCTGTCAAACTATGGACTGACAATTGGGCATCTGTTGGGCCACTTTGCCACTTCGCGCCGGCGGTTTTCGCCGCAACATCAAGAGCTGGGAAGAAGCGCACGCTGCGTCAGGAGCTGGAGCAAAACCGCTGGGCCTCCGACATAACTGGTGCTTTGACGGTGCAGGTGATCTGCGAATACTTGCGCGTTTGGGAGCTCCTGCGCGACATCGTCCTACAGGGATCCCAGCAGGACAAATTCATCTGGAAGTGGTCTTCATCGGGGCCTTTCTCCGTGGCCTCTACATACCGAGCCTTCTTGTCGGGCTCAACTCAGTTCTTTGCTGGGCCCGAGGGAGCTATGGCGTATCAAGGCACCGCCAAAAAGTCAAGCTATTCTTCTGGCTCTCCCTCCATCGACATCTTTGGACGGCCGAAGCGCCGCAAACGCCATGGGCTGCAGGGCGGAGATGCATGTGTGCTTTTGCGACCAGTTGCCGGAAACGGAGTCGCACCTTTTCCTCGGTTGCGTGTTCACCAGACAGGTGTGGCACCGCGTGCTCACACCCATGCACCTCCAAGATCTCGTGCTGGCCGCCGAGTAGAACGTGGCAAACTGGTGGATCGCACAACGTCGCCGTCTGGACGCTAGATCGCGACCGGTGTTCGACTCACTCCTTCTGCTCGTGGCCTGGTGCGTCTGGAAAGAAAGAAATGCTAGAACGTTCGGCTGACCGTCAGCTTCAGTTGCCGAAGTCCTCAACGCCATCACCGCCGAAGGAGCAGACTGGGTGGCCGCTGGTTACTCGCTGTTAGGTGCCCTTGAGGCTTTTTGGTCGCAAATCCGTTTTGTAATGTAAACTATCGCTTCGAATCCAGTAGTCTAGGAGTGCTCCCGGCGCCGAGGCCCCTCGCCTTCGCCATCTCTGTGTTCGGCTTGTGATCTTTGCTTTCCTCTTAATGAAAAACGGGCAAAACTCGGTCGCAAAAAAAAAGGAATATAAAAAAAAAATACAATTTTCAAGGTAAATCGGACTTGCGCAATAGTGGAGGGGAGTCAAGTTGATTATCCCCCTTCTCTTACCACTAAACGTGTCGCAAATGAAATATGTGCCTCGGTTCCAATTCAAGGCCTGAACTCTTCTGGGCCGTGATGTTTCTCAAAACAAACAAACAAACAAACAGGCTCCGATTACTAGAGCTAACCAACATATATTTCCTTCATGAGACTAGACTTATGTACACAAATTTGTCCCGGATCAACCACAATTAGAATACACAGTGGCCGTGCCCAACTATGCATTTTCACACTAAACGTCCCCCAATTTTCTAAACCCAAGCACATTTCCACGATGGAGGAGGAATATGTTAAGTCTTGTCCTCAGTCTTGCTCTTGCATACAGGATCAACATCCAGTTAAAAACTTTCAACTCCAATGCAAAGCCACACTGGGTCACTAGCTCAGAACTGCGTCCAGCTCCCTCTGCTTGGGCTTGCTATTCCTTCTCTTTGGCCGTGCGGTGCCAGGAGGTGCCTGAACGATGCACAACAGTTCAGAAATCACAAATCTCTCCAGGGAAACTGTTCATGAATATTCACACCGTCAGAGATTGTTACCTTCTCTTCAGCCTTAAGCGACTCCATGAGATCTCCCATGCCTGCTACTGCTTCTTGTCCTTGCACCATAGTCATCAACTTCTGCATCTGTGCACGCATTTGAAAGAGCTGGGCAACCAGTTGGCTCACCTAATAATCGTGAAAATATGATGCTACATATACACGAAAGAGAAAAGAAAGAAGGCCACCTCCGGCCCAACAACAACCTGTGGAGCAGAGCTCACGCGAAGACACTACCCCAGCAACCGAGCCTGCCGATGGCGACGAACACAAGGAGCACCGGGAAGGCAGACGAGATGGGGGTCCATGGCAGCCTCATCGGAGCCTTCAAGAAGGGAATGACGTCATCAGGCGCCAACTCCAGAGGTGTCCCGCCAGAACTTTCGTTCTTGAGCCCGCCAGTCGCCACAAACGGGCGGAGGGCCGACGATGCCTTCAGGAAGGAAATGACAGGAACGCCATCGCCGCCGCCCCCCGGGCGATCCCAAGGAGAAATGGCTTTCACCATCGCCGTCGTTTGAGCGGTCAGCCGCCCGAAAAGAAGCCGCGGTAGTCGTCGCTGGGCAGTTGGGGCAGCGCGCCGCGGGGCGGCCCGGTCATCCACCCACCACCCGGTGGGGAGTACGGGCCCTGTAGAAGGAGTTGGCACGCGTGCTGGCCGGCCCGGCCGCCCAGCCCATATAGAGTTAAAGCACGGCGGGGCTGGGGGGCGCACGGCGAAACAGCCTGTCCGTGAACCAGCAAGGAGTGGAGGAGAGCGCACGAAGCCCGTCCCACCGACGCCGACAGCCCAGACGCAATGGGGTTTGGAGCAGTGGCCTCCCGCTGCACAACCCCTGGTCGAGCCCACTCGAGGCCAGGGGTGCGGCGGGCGAAAGGTGCGTCGGGGCTGCCATTGTCGGTGGCCGTCTTGGCGCTGCCGTGGCCTAGACAGGCTACGGCTGTGGCGCGCTGGGAGTCGCTGGGTGGCCAGCCGCCGCCACCAAGGGCCCCAGGCTCTACCCCGCCACCCGCACACCGTAGGGATCGCGACACATCGGCGAACCCGTCGCCGCCCCGACAAGACAGGCGGCTCGCCGAGGGCCGTCCCCGCGGAGAATAAATTGATCCATCGCCACATTCATCACAAACCAATAATTAGTATAACCATGAGGAATAGAATTATTTTGCCAAATTTTGTGATCAGCTTGTGATCGACCACCACATCTAAAACGAGATGGATCCTCAAACTAAATGCCCTCTATCTAAACTTATATAGTTCCATGTTTTTGGCTCCTTTCAATGGTGCGTGGAGGAGTTTTTTTTTTAAAAAAAAAAAAAAAAGTGGTTTCATCGCTTCCTATTTCATTTTAAGAAGAGAAATAAAATGTCCTTGCAACAATGTATGAATGAGCCAAGCCAGGGCTGCATTGTGTACATGCCGGAAATATGTTGTATCTGCTACAGTGCTACTGCATGCTAGAGCCTTTTGCTCCTTCGATTCAATATAAGTACGTGGGAACTCCCCCCCTCCCCCCGGAATTGATCTAAAAAGGCCAGGCAGGGCTCCACTGACCGAGGCCTAGGTGATGATGGCCTCTACTTCAAATTTGTCTCTGCCACTTATTGGATCAATCTGAACACCATATCAGTGATGAAACAATAATATGCATGTGATGTAACTAGGTATGAAATTGAAATGGATAGTGGTGTGCCACTAGTTTAAATCTTTTCTCCACAAAATAAATGTTTGGCACGTCATTTTAGTTAATTTGAGAAATTCAACCCATTAACTCAAAAAAGAATAAACTTGCACCGTCCTCAAAAAAAACGGCTAGCATTTTGGGCTCACTGTATATGCGTATGCCCATATATTTACTGCTTCCTAGTACCAACTGTAATCTGTATAGTAGCATGCCTTAACTACAAATCTGTTGCATGTATTTAGTGAGCCTTGGACTCTTGGTCAAGCTAGCAAATAAGAGAGAGAGAGAGAGAGAGAGAGAGAGAGAGAGAGAGACCCACTGCACAGTGCAAGATACGGAGAGGTGAGATGGGAAGGCGTGTTAAAAGAACACAATCATGTCTGCTTAGTCGTGGTCAAGCTAAAGAAAAGTGGTAAGTGGTAACCACTTGGGGTTGAGGTACCCGTGAGATGGAAAGGGTGTCAACAGCATATTCATATCTGCCATTTGCGAGGCTTTCCAGGAAAACACAGTACCGTGAGTCGGCCGGCGAGGGTGGTCACGGCCCCCTCCACTAGCGCCAAGACTCGCCCTGCCTCGGGTTTGGACCGTGCTGGACCAGGACCTGTGAGGCTGGGACGCGAACGTCGGCGGAGGAGGCGTAGCCGGCCACGTCCGCAGCTTGTGCGTGGCCTGCCTTTGCGGCCTGTGGAGGGTCACATCCCTGATCGCCCGGTGCTGCCGCAGACAGGTCTCCGCCCCCAGTCCCCGGTGGGTGGCGGGAGATATTCCATCCGCAGCGAAGCGAGACCGGCTGCCACTTCGACTGACCTCCCTAGTCACTCGCAACCCCTGCAGTCCTGGAAGACCCCCCGTGGAGCTTAACTTTTTGGGAGATGCTTCAACTATCTATCGTACTTGCATTGAGTAGCGACTTGCCGATTACCTCGGCGCTGCCTGCGATGCCGCGGTCTTCACCACCTCGCCAGGGACTGCAAGTGCCCAAGGCATGCTGCGATCCCCCAGCATGCGTCCCACGGCTCGCCGAGTGCGGAGGGGGCCGTGCCGGTACCGTGGCGAATGTCGGTGGTAACCGTGGTCGACGACGGCGGCGCCGGAGGAAGCCGACGAGGTCCATCTCCACTGGTGGGGGGTGACAACGCCGCCCCTGTCATGGTTGCTGGCTGCTTCTCCGTGCATGATCCGCTAGGGTTGGAGCTGCGCGCGAGCTTAATGCCACTCGTGTGGATCGACCCAATGCTGGAGGAGGTCGTTGTCTCGCTTCAGGAGGCTCGTCCGCGAGTGGACACCTGTTCTTCGGCGATGGTTGCCCACGACACGACGGATCCGCCTCCGTCGTTGTTGCTTGTGCCGGGCACCCCTCCTTCGACAGGGCCTACTACTGTCGCAGATGACGCGGCGCCCGCGGTAGTGTCGATTTGGGATGGTCGCCACGCCACGCCACGGTCGACCCTTCTAGGCCGACGAAGGATGGACTGTCGGATTGCCAGGCCATGTCATGACCGACTCCAACGCTGGGGGAGGCCGCGCGGTGTCTCGTTCGGTTTGTCGAGGAGGTGCAGGTGAAGCGAGTGTCGCCCCTACTCGCTCATCCTCCACGGCAGGTGGCTGCAACCATGAGACCCCCACCAGTTAGAGGCAGGAGCCGATGGATTGCCACCCAACCACCGAGCGGGGCGAGGTACTCCTCATGCAGAGGTTGGGCATTGCGCCGCCTACCGCTCCGGCTTCGCCTGCATCTAAGATAGCACTTGACGACATTCACAGTGGGAACTTGACGACGAGCCAGGTGGATGCCCTTTTGATGCTTTGTTCCCAGCGTGCCACAGGGTCGCTAGGGAGCTCTTCGTGGATGCCCAGTAGACCGTTGCGGTGTTCGCACGTTTTGTTGTTCTATTTATTTTTTAGATAAAGAAGTTGTTCTATTTATGTAATATCAAATCCAAGAACAGTCTGCTAGGTTGGTCTAGGTGTTAAACCACCTAGCGCGTTTGATGTGCGCCGTTTGTACGGAAAACCCTTCTTCTTATTACAATGGTACGCAAATCTTTTGCGAATTCGAGAAAAAGAAAGTCCCCAATTATTGTTGTTTTTTATGCGAAAAAGGTTTTTGGCGTGTGGCATACTTTATGTTAGGCTTACCGGGAAGATTATTGGTGTGTGGTCTACGGCGAAATTTTTTTTGTCAGGGAAGTATGTGTCTGCCGTGTGAAACCGAGAAAACATTTTATCGTGAAGGATGGGTCTGCAGTGTAAACGATTGCTTTTGAGGCTTCTAGTAGGTGTCCAAGAAGAAGAAGAAGAGAAAGTGTGGAGGGCGCTGGCGTGCAAACCGGATGTTATATTCTTTGTTGCAAGTATGAAACGTATATAATGGTGTAAATAATACCTGAGTCTTAGACGAGGTATGCTGCTGCTTTTGCCTCTGACATGCATCCTCCAAATTGAATGTGAGATCAGGCGTGCTAGTTTTTGTGACGCTGCTTCCTTGTGATTTATACGGAGTCGCTAAGCATACAGGGTGTTAGATGCAAAATGTCCCCAGGACACAAACTAAGCTTATGCTAAGACGATGCGACAGCTCTTCTTTGACTCACAAGGAGGGTAGCTGAGACGCAAGCAAGTATGTCTGACCATCGATTTTGGCGGGTAGTATGATTAACGAGTAATAGACATTGATCTTTTTCTACTAGGGAGGACAGAGCCGATTGTATAAAAATTTTTCCTCCCCGGCGTGTCATATTCATGGCATGTCATACTTCTTGTCTTAATACAAAATATACGCAAATCTTTTACATATCAAAATATCTTCTCTCGTGCGCGGGAAGAAAATTTTCTTTGGATAACGTGATCAAAATTGCTGAGACTGCAAATATCTTCTCTCCGCGCGCTGGATGAAAATTTTCTTTGCATAACGTGATCAAAATTGCTGAGCAGCCGTGGGCCGTCGAATGACCCAGAGATTCTTAGCTTGACAACATTCCATCTGGGCCCATGTCAGCCCATGCGGTCGAGCCGTCAGTCCTCCGCCACTGGCGTTTTCTTGACCGACACCTGACCCAAACTGCAGGCGACTATTATTAGGGCCTCCGCAGTGGTGTTTTCAAATAGCTAGCTGATGTGGTGTTTAAATAATATAAAAAACGCAATCTGCATGCCATGAAAAGGAGGGAAGAGCAGAGACACAGAGTTCATCGTTTTAAGTGCAAGACTAGCGCTTGGCTTCTCGCTAGCTAGTCACTTTTTGCGTTCTCTCTCTGCCAGCTCGGATGAATCGTGATGATTGCTGGTGATTTCGCCGGTCCGTTGGGGACGCCCTTAGGCCACCCACGACGGCCCTCCGGCGTCTCTTCCTCGGCGCTGTCTGGTCGTCCATGAGGATGGCGTGTGAGCGAGACGACAGCGGCGCCATGGTATCGGCCGGCTCGACTCCGCTCGAATCTGTTGCCGATGGGCATGCGATCGGACGTCGGTATTTGTCTGTAATACATGAAGCCACCTGCAGGTACGTACGCAGGCCGGCGTGTGTCGGAGACGATGTGCCCCGTGGAATATTGGCTGGTTGACGCTTAGGCCTTGGGGCACGTGATCTTTTGGGAATCACAGGATATCTGCGTATGCAGGTTGCACATCGAGATTCGAGAAAGATAATAAACACGATGTATAGAGACAAATAGCAGTAGCAAATTACAGCGGGCCAAGCACTGGACATTGCTGATCTGGCAGTCTGGCCTCTCTTTCTCTCTCTCTCTCTTGGAGAGAGCTCTCTAATTCTTCCTCTGCATATCACTGAGCAGAACACAAGATAGAGATACATAGATAGATTTGGTGCTGCAACAGCTGAGCAGCGCAGCATTTTCTGTTTTAAATTTATTCAAGGGAAACAAAGCAGACATGGCGGTTTAAATTACATGACATGCGCGGCACGCTCTAGCTCGCCGTGCCATCGCACTCACAACCACCTACCTAGGTGTAGGTGACTCAGGACGCGCTCCGCACCAACACGCGTGCGTCAAGCTCACAAAACTTACAACCCAACATGAATTACATGGCCGTAACAGGCTTTTGAAGCAAAACCAAAAAACAAACACACAGAACAAAAGAACTGATGGTAAGGAGTAGAGGTAGCGTCTCCTAAGCACCATAGATGGAGCAAAAGTAAAACAGAGGAAGAAGCAGAAAGAGGGTGACGAGGAAAAACTAGAGGTAAAGGGGAAACGAGAGGGAGACTATTGTCCCCGCTGCTGCGTCGTGTTGCGTATGCTACATGTACTTGCAGCATCACAGATATCATGAGCCGGAGAGTGGACGTGCACATCTCAGGGTCTTGGACCACCCTCAAGATTTCCGACACCGCCTGCGTGTGAAGCTCGGTGGACGTGAAGATGAAGCCCTGGAAGTATTCCTCTGGGACCATCCTGAAGCCTTGCGACACCACCTGGAGCATCTTAATCAGGATGGACGTGGAGCTCTGGGGGTATTCCTCTTGGACCATCCTCGAGAGTTGCGACAGCACCTGAATCTGCTTCTCCGGGTCATGCGCCCACTGTTCTTTGACCTTTGCAAAATTATGCAGCACTTGGAGAATTGTTGCCTTCTTCACCTCAATGCATGCAAGGCCATGGTTACTGGCCCAGCTTGCTTTGTAATTGATCAATTGTGGCCGATAGTTGAAACACTCGGTTGCGTTTGAACCTACAATGTCGAGAAATTGTTGTAGGCTACCAACCTCATGCAGTTCTTTTTCTCCCATTTCCTCCAATACCACCAATCCATGACAGCCGGCTCGTACAATGACATGAGGAGTGAAGGTAAGCTTTACTTCCAATGGTGGCCTACAGTCTTCCTTGATATCCCTACTAGATGCAATAAGATCCTCAGATGAGGTATCAAAGTTGTAATGCACTGCTCCACCAGCATTGGCAATGATATGAAACATGATAACTTCCTCTGGGAACATGTCTGATAACTCTGAAGAGACGACGGTGCTATTAGCACAAGGCCCGTCATGCCCTTTCTCCGGGCAGCAAAATGAATCTGGGCGAAGCCGTAGGGTTGCTTCGCTGTACCTCGCTTCAAAGCCATCATCCGGAGGAACACGCGAACTGGTAACAGTGCCCTGTGAACCGACTAGTAGCTGGTTGAGTTCATGTACTACACAGTCACGCACAAACTTCAACTCGGATGGTAATGACGACTTCAATAAGCATTCCTTAGCAATCCGAACTATGTCTGTGCTTTCTCTGATCCGCAGAAATAGAGATATATCAAAGCATTTACCTGGCCTGTCGTGATCCAAGCACTTGTATCGTAGAGCTACTTCTACACCACGCTCCTGTAAACGGAAAGGGCTTATACAGCAACTGCCTTTCTGGCTCCCTTGTCTTGTTGCATAACTGATAGTTTCCCCTTCAAGTAGTAGCTTGACAATAGGCATACGATAGGTGTTGTTCCTAATATTGATTGAACTGGCCGACACCCTTTCTACCAACTCTTTAGCTTTATCTACATACCACTGAATGCCTTGTTTAGATTGGCTTCCAACTTCCAAGTTTTTACACTCTCTTTCCATCACATCAATTTGTATCCACATGTAAAGAGTATTAAATATAAATAAAAAAAATAACTAATTATATAGTTGGGTTGTAAATCACGAGATGAATCTTTTGAGCCTAGTTGGGTCACGATTGGACAATATTTGCCACAAACAAACGAGGTGCTACAGGACTTTACAATCTCTCTCCTCTCATAAATTTGTTGCCGCATATAAAGAGTATTAAATATAAATAAAAAAAATAACTAATTACATAGTTTTGTTATAAATCACGAGACGAATCTTTTGAGCCTAATTGGGCCATGATTGGACAATATTTACCAAATAAAAACGAAGTGCTACAGGAACCGTCCAAATAATTCCACACCTATCTAAACAAGGCCGACATTCTTTGAAGTCAAGTAATCCTTGTTAAAGGGAGCAATCAATAATTTGAGGTGGTACCAAGCCGTTACCGGTGCCAGCTGCTGCTTGTGCTTGTCAAGCCGATCTATCCAAAAGTTGTAGGCATCCATGAAATCCTTCAGCTCACGACGCAGATTGGGGCATGTGATCGGGAAATCCTGGGTTCTGTCAAGGTGATATTTCAATTGACGTAGTACTATCTGGAGCTTCATCATGTTGTCTTCTCTGGACGCCTTCTCCTCACAGTTATATGCGATCAATGATGACCCCCTGCTGACGCCCTCCTAAACGGAAGACTTAACGACGGCTGCAAGCACGAGTTCTGCCATGAGAGCTGATGAGAGGAAGGGGTGCCGTGTGCCTTGTGGGAGGACTTGTCAATCTGCCTGCTGAGTAGACAAAAGAAGAATATTTTTTTTAGATCATAACAAAAGAAGAACATGAGCTACTACTGCTACTTGGACGTCAGTGCAGGAGAGAACAAAATATTTTTTATTTTATTATTACTAATTAGAGATCCCAATTAGAACTGTTCTTCTTCAAGGCTAGGGGCTAAACTTGTTGCCCACATCTTCAAGATTCCAGATACTGCAGCAGCAGTTTCCATACCGACCATGTTTCTGTAAGCGCCTTCTTTGGCCAAGATTACATACAAATTGAATTTTTGGAAGTAATGAGGCATTTTGTAAAGCAGAAGAGAATCGTATACATAGTGCTAGTATTACTTTCTTGTGGAATGATCTTTTTAATTCCGACATCAGACCTGCTTAAACAAGTGTAGTATCTATAGCTCGTCTTTAGCCTCTTGAATAAAGCTGCTGAAGTGAGAGCCTTTACAGCCTTCTTGTCCGGTTGTCCCTGCCATCACAAGGAGCCGAAAGGGGAGTGAGATCAATTGGATTGGTAGTAGGGCTACCAAAGAAAGGGAAAAGGCAGCTGATTGCTCCCAAAACAGATGGTGTATTCAGCTGATTGGTGAGGAAGACGCGGATCCGTGGAAGAAATGAAAGTGAATTAGGCTTCATGAGGCACGGCTCTACTTCACTAGTAAATTATTTATTTTGGCTTCAGCTCATTAAACGGCTCTACAGATGGAGTTGGAGCCGTTTCGCTAAACCGTTTAGCAAAACAGCTCAGATGAACATACCAGAGCGAGAGTGCCAAGTAAAGAAGAATCAGCAGCGTCCTATGAGTTGGGAATGCTTGGCCTTCAGCAGCTCAGGAGTACCTATGAAGAATCGAACGAAAATAATCAATGATGTAAACAGAAAGTGTACAAGGCGCTGGAGACCCAATTGGATGTCATAAATCTTGGTTAGTTACAAGTAGAATATGTATGTAGTAGTCTAAGTACCTGGATCTCGTGAGATGTGCTCCTGATGTTGCCACTGGCATCTCCAAACGCCGCGCTGCGCTCCCCACCTGAGTCCTGAGCGAGGTGTGTGTGCAATGCAAGCAAACCGGAACTGGATCTACACAAGCTGTCGCTCTACTGCCTACTGCTGCTAGTCTTGGCTGTGACTTAGCTGTGACGCTTCTTTCTTGCGTTGCTGGGGGCCGGACGCAAAAATCAGCCGTAGACACGCGCGGACCCGGGTCTCTAGTCAAGTCGTCGGAGAGGTACACTCCTCCACATGGCTGTTGGCCCTGCTTGCTACCTGTTGGCACAATGGTGTCTCTGTCTCACGTCAGTGCTGGCGATGCATGGTACTACTACTACATGTCCCCTGCACCGAGCCACCAATGGGGCGTCGTGATGGGAGTGCCCATTATGCTGCTGCGTGCTGCATCTGCAACTCGCATTGATTCTGAGCCGCTGGCACTCTGGCAGTGTACCGTGCGATTGAAATTTGAATTCACGATTAGAACAAACTGTTAACTGTAACCTCTGTATCAGAACCAAATATTTAACCTGCATGCCACGCTTTATGAGAGGATAGATAAGACTGACTCTAAGAGATAAGGCATAACGTGACCCAAACCCAAAATGCTTTGTTCACAGTATTTTTGCGGCACAAATGAGTGCTCCAACAGAATAGCCAAACCCGTGACCCATTTTGCGTAGGAGGTATCGCACGGTAGGCAAATAAGCGTCCTCCCTCCATCATTTTGGGTCTTCGCACAGGCGCACCCACCAGCATGAGGAACTTGACGACCAGCGAGAGCAGCGAGGGTTGCCACCTGCTGCTCCTCATTGACCCCGCCATCGCCGCGGCGACGGAAGGCGAAGACAAGGGCGACCGGATCCGCCAACGCCAACGTCGTATACTGCCAAGATCGCTATGGTTGTAGCAAATGGTGAGCTTCATAATAGAGATTTTTTACCTACATCTTATTGTGCTAGAATCCTGCAATGGTTACGGGCTAGTAGTGTACTAGTATTGCGGTGTGCCCTGCGCTGCAACTCTGAAAGAAAAAGAGGAGGGCGACCTGTAGCAGCGCCCCCCCCCCCCGCCCGCGGCCACTCCTGCCCCCGCGTCCACCTCAACCGCCCGCCGGTGGCCATTCCGGCCCGGCGGCCACCCTCGCCGTGTCCTGTCTCCTTCCCCGAGCTGGACTTCAGCCCCTTTCCCCACCCTTCCACCATCTTCTTCCCCCTCCCTTGCTGTCGTGCCTCCATGGAGCGTGGCTCCCCCCCCCATCGCTTGTGGGCCGATGAGGTCGAGGACGAGGAGGCCTCGCGTGTCCTCGGCCGGACGGTCGCGCCTTGACCTCAACCCGGCGACGCCAGCCCTTCTTTGCCTCTGCCTCGCCCCGGCGGCTCGGGGTGAGTCTGGCGGTGGTAAGCTCTCGTTTTCGACTACGGGCTTCCTTTGGTTCTATGCTCCCTCCCCCGGTGTGGACAACCGGGGGAAAGGCGCCCGCCGTGCCCACTCGCCGCCCGCCCGGCGCAACCGCCCGCCGCCCCGCCCGGCGTGGGGACCGTGGTTTCATGGCGGATCTTGCGGCGGGGTCACTCGTGCGTCGCCCCTGCCTCTGCGGCCATCCTGCGCCCGGGCGGCCGTCGCCCAGGCGCTCCATCCGGCCCGCCTATCCGCCGAGCCTGGCGCGGAGGGCTACAGGCGAGATTTCACGATCGCCGCCCGGCTGAACCGGCGAGCCGGTACGGAGGACCTGGTGGGCCTACGCTTCTGAATTGCCTCGCCCGCGGGGGCACACCAATGCGGTTTTGCACCTTTCCCTCAAGGTGTCGGACTTGCAGGTCCGAGGGCCATCGCCAGCGCATGGAAGTGCCCCCGGCGCCCCGCCCCCGCAAGACGCCAAGCGCGGCCGTTCGCCGACTAGCGCGGGGCGGCCGTCGCTGGCGCCGAGGCGGCGCTCCTTGGTTGGCCCTGGAGGCCTGCGGGGATGACACCCCTCTGCCCTTTCGGCTTCCACCGGCCGCTCGCCCTCCGTCCAGCCGTGCTGCGCCCACCCAGCCCTGAGGCCTCGCCGGGACCCGGTCCGCGCCGTGTCGACACAAGCTTTGCCTGGCTCTAGCTCGCTGGCCCGGAGGGGCCCCGCCCGGACCCCGGATTCGGGCCGGCGGTCCTCCACCGGTGCGCAGCCGAGCTCACCTGCCTGCCGTGACCGTCCGCCGCAGCCCTCGGAGGGCGATCGCCTGGCTGTGGAGCTGTCGTCATCCCGCGCTCCGACGAGCTGCAAGCGGCCGAGGATGCCTTGTCGCCGGGCGCTTGTCGCCATGGTCGGTGGTACCAGGACCCCGGTCTCGCCAGCCATGGTCCGTAGGTACCTCCACCAGAACTTCGGGATCGCCGACGGAGGCATCTCCGTTCTGAGGCACGCGCCGGAAGACTTCATTGTTCGTTTCAGTCGCCCTTGCGATGACACAGGCTCGTCCCCAGGCACCCCAACCCCAGTATCCGCCTGCCCCGTTTATCCTCACACAAGGCCGGTCACGCATGCTCTCCGCCTTCCCCGGCGCGTTCACGTTCAAGGTCATCGTCGGCATCAAGGGCGTTCCAGCGCCTGCGCCCTCGGCGAAGTCGATGGCTCAGCTGCTCGGATCCTCCTGCCCCCAAGCAGTGCAAGCTGGACCTGCGGGACGACGAGGGCGTGCCCGTGGACGACGCCAGGGAACTCTACGTCGCCGCCTGGTGCGTTCATCCGATGTTGATCCCAGAGCAGAAAATCCTCGGTGATCCCGGAACCGCGCCCCGCACGACACTCATGGCGCTCTGTTCCTCCGCGAGCACGACATCATCCATCCGAACTTGCCGACGCTGCGCTGCCATGCCACCATGCGCGTCCTGGAATTCCGGGACTGGGGCGCGCCGGAGTCTTCTTCCTCCTCGGACGACGAGTTCCCCGATGAGGGGATGGTAGGGCCGGGCGGGGCAACCCCGGCTGGCTTCACCCGCCCCTCCCCGGCCGCCCGACGTTCCGCCGCCCGGCTTCTTGCGGGGCCCCTCTCTAGGCCAGGACAACGGTTCCGCCTTCCCGGCCCGCTCGTGAAAATCTTCGGTCGTCATCGCCAAGCCCGAGCTCTGCCGTCGCCACCGCCCATACTCCTGCCGGTTCCATACATGCACGCACCGCCCGTGCGGTTCGTGGGCCTCCGGGGCACGAGCTCCCCGTGCATTCACGTGAAGTCTGCCCTGACCCGTCATCCCGTCTCTTCGCCCCCAGCTTGGCCGGTGCGGGCGTGGACCCGATCTTTGCCCGGCCGCCTTTGCCGCTGTCTCGAAAAAGGGCGCGGCGCTGCTCCCCGCACAGGATGTCGACACCCTGCACTTCAACGTGCTGTCGCCTCGGCTCGGCATGGGACCCGATGCTCGTCGCCCGGAGCTCTCTTTGGCGCACGCCACGCCTGTCCCCGCCGATTCCTCGGCACTCCCGAGGAAGCACCCTCCCACGGCCGTCGGGCCGCCGTCGACCATCGCTTTCGGTGGCGGTGGCCCACGAAGCCCAGGAGACCCATGAAGCTCTCCACGTCGGCCTTGACCACCTCGACTCATTTGGGTGCTCAGCTCCTGTTGCGGACGCGCCCCTACCTGCTGTCCTGCCTCTGGCCGCTACGGCCGATGACAGCGCCCCCCACCCGCCATCGAACCTATGGCGTCTCCCCCCCTCGCCACCGACCGCCCATGGGGCTCGTGCGAGCCCGGTGCCCTTGGCCTCTCTCTCCCACCGCTCGGGCGGCCTTGCAGAACCCTTCGCCCTTGCGTGCTCCGCCGGCCATACGTGGCCCGGATGGGAACGCGGCGCCGCGGGCGAACGCCCGGCTCCGCCTTCATCGATGATGTCATGCTGCCCCTCCAGGCGGCACTCTGCGCGCGCCGGCGAGCGAGGCAGCGCCGCCCAGTGCACTCCACCACCCGCCGTGCCACGCCGCGGCGACCGGCTCGCGGCCAAGGCGGCCTTCCGGGATACGAACCCCGAACGTCAGGCGAAGAAGGTACTGGTGCACAAGTGGGAACACAGGCCACCGCAGGGCAATGAAACCCCCGACGCGACGATAGCAGCAAAATTCCACGCGACGTTCGCCGAGCCGATCTCCTCCTCCAAGCGCGAAGCCTTGCGGGAACTCTTCCCCCAGCGCCGCCCGCTCAGGGCTGGTGCCGGTGTGCTGGTCTGTTGAGCGGGTGCCCCCGCCCCCACGTCGCAAACCCCAGCTTCTTCATCATGAGTGCCAATCACCTTCTGATTTGGAACGCCCGCGGCCTAAACAGCCGGGCCCGGCTCTGTCGTAAGGGACATTGTCGAGCAAAGAACGCGCCTCTGTCGCTTGCCTCCGTGAGTCCAAGGTCACCAACATGTCTCAGAACAATGAACATTGAGTTAACGGGTATTGACTTCGACTATATCCGCTTATCGGCAATCGGTGTCGCCCGGCCACGCCGGTGGCGCTGGTCGCCTGGCGCCGGGATACGTGGGACGCGCCGAACACCGCCACTCGCCGCTTCTCGCTAACCGTACGCCTCACGCCACCGAACGGCCCCGGTCGCCATGGTGGTTGACGAACGTCTACGGCCCTACGGATGACAATGCCAAAGCAGAATTCTTGCAGAACTCGTTGACACCCGCTGTCCATCTCGGGACCGTGGCTTCTCTGTGGCGACTTCAACCTGATTTATCGGGCCAGCAACAAGAACAACAAAGGGCTGCACCCCGGCCTCATGCGTAGCTTCAGGGACGCGTCCTCGACACACTTTGCAGCTAGATGAGCTACACCTCTCGGGCAGGCGCTTCACTTGGTCCAACAACCGGGACAATCCCACCACAGGAGAGGCTTGACCGTGCGTTCGCGTCTGTCGAGTGGATCGAGCAATACTGATTGCCACCATCTCGCTACGCCTCTCGTCGACTCGTCGGATCATGCGCCGCTACTCCTGCTCCTCTGCTCCGAGCCCTGGGCACGCCCACGCTTCCGCTTTGAGGACTACTGGACCAAGGCCGACGGGTTCCTCGGCGTCGTCCGTGCTGCACTGGAGCGCACCCGTGGTCGCCTCCAACCCGTGCCGACTGCTTGACCAGAAACTCCGTATGGTCGCCAGGTCGCTCCGTAGTTGGGCGCCCAAGTGTGTGGGCAACACTCGCCTCCAGCTTGCGGCCGCCCGTGCTGTTGTATATGAGCTCGACACGGCCCAGGAGTCTAGGGCACTCTCAACCGAGGAAATCAGCCTGCGCAGCGAACTCAAGCAACAGATCCTTGGGCTAGCGTCGTTGTGTCGCACCATGGCGCGCCAGCGCGCCAGAATCCGTCAGCTTGGTGAAGGAGATGCGTGCACACGTTTCTTCCACTGCAGGGCCTGCCACAGCGGCGCAAGAACTACCTCTTCACCCCTGTCCCACAACGGCCGGGACGTTCAGCGAGGAAGAGGCCAAGTCGACATCGCTTCACCACTACTACAAATGACCTACTTGGGACTCGCCTTAGCGTAACTCACGGGATTAATCTGTCTCACCGGGGCTGCCTCAAATTGATCTCCTCGACCAGACCGTCCCCTTCTCCGCTGCGAGGTCGCCATGATCATCAAACGCTCGTCGTCCAACCACGCACCGGGGACGGACGGGTTTGGCGGATCCTTCTACAAAGCTGCACGGGAAGTCATTGGGCACGACGTCGCTCGCGCGTTCCACGCCCTCTGGGATCTCGACTTCCGGAGTTTCCACTGTCTCAACGAGGCCGTCATGGTGCTTCTTCACAAGACGGATAACCCGGCCGGACTCAAGGACTATAGGCCAATCAGCCTAATCCATTCGGTGGGCAAGTTGTTCTCCAAGGGGGTTGGCGCTTAGGCCGGCGCCTGCAATGCATGAACTCGCATAAGCAAAAACCGGTCGGCGTTCATTCGAGGAAGACGCATACATGATAATTTCATGACAGTTCAGCTAGCCTGCAGATGGCTGCACACCCGGCGCAGGCCGACAGTGCTCCTCAAGATTGATCTCGCAAAGGCATTCGACTCTGTGTCCTGGGCCTTCCTGCTCGATGTCCTCCAGCACGCGGGCTTTCCGCAGCGTTGGCGTGACTGGGTTTCCAACATGCTCGGCACAGCTAGCACCAAGATACTGGTGAACGGTCGCATGGGCTGTCGCATCCGCCACGAGCGTGGGCTCCGGCAAGGCGATCCACTTTCGCCGCTCCTGTTCGTCCTCGTCATGGAGGTCCTAAACGCCCTGATTCTGGAAGCCGACCGACGAGGTGTGTTCGCGCCATTGCCGAGCGTCATCAAGCAACGCGCGTCGGTATACGCGGACGACCTGGTCATTTTCCTCTCGCCCAATGTACAAGACCTGGTGAACATCCGCCGCATCCTAGACCTCTTCGCTGGCGCGTCCGGCCTCGCCACCAACGTGGACAAGTGCGTCCTCACCCCATCCGCTGCTCCGACGAGCAGCTGGACGCCATCCGGGCGGCCTTCCCACATCGCGCAGCCCTTCCCAACCATCTACCTCGGAGCGCCGCTCTCTGTCTCGCGGATCAGCCGAGAGCAGGAACAGAAACTCATTGACAGGGTAGCGGCCCGGATACCGACTTGGAAAGGCAACCTCCTCACTTGTGCTGGCCGCGCGACCCTTACTCAGTCCACGCTGTCGGCCATTCCTGTGCACGTTTCTATATGCTGCTGCCTCTCGTCGTGGGCCATCAAGCAGATTGACCGTAGGCGTCGCGCCTTCCTCTGGGCAGGCTCCGACTCTGTCGCGGGTGGCCGGTGCAAGGTCGCGTGGCCAATTGTCTGCGCGCCCAAGGATCTGGGCGGCCTGGGCATCTCTGACCTTAGGATCCTCGGCTATGCCCTCAGGCTTCGTTGGGAGTGGCAACGCAGAACGGACCCGCTCTCGGCGCTGCCACCGTCGCCATCCGCTGCCGAACGCCGGCTCGGGCCCATGTTCAACTCCTCGGTGACCGTCTCCGTTGGTGATGGCGTCAATGCACGGTTCTGGACTGACTCCTGGTTGCCAGTTGGCGCAATCCCTGTGTTCGCTCCAAACCTCTTCAAGGCTGTTGGTCGCAGGCGCCTCCTGCGCTCGGTGAAGGACGCCCTCGCTGACCGGCGTTGGGTAAGGGATATCGTCGGAGCGCTCACCGCCCCTGTGCTTTGCGAGTATGTCCGCCTCTGGGAGTTGCTCGAGAGCGTGCAGCTCCAGCCGCTGCAGTCCGATCGCTTCATCTGGCGTTGGACGGCGGACGGCTCCTACTCGGTCCACTCCGCCTACCGAGCATACTTCCTGGGCTGGACCACGATGGCCGGCGCCGTCGAGCTCGGCGCGGGCGGCGCCACCCAAGGTGAAGTTCTTCTTTTTGGTTGGCGCTGCATGGGCGCATCCGACCGCAGAACGCAGGTTCCGGCACGGGCTGCGAGCCACCGCGACTGTTCTATGCGACCCGGTGCGATGAAACTATCGACCACCTCCCATTGCTCCTGCGTCTACATTCGAGAGATGCAGGCTCGGCTGCTCCGGGTGTTGCAGCTCGACGCCGCCATCGCGCCGCCGCCCCGGACTCCATGTTGAAGGATTGGTGGCTTCGGCCGGTCTTGCTCGCCGCCTTTGAGAGGCGAGCCTTCGACTCCCTCATTCTTCCTCGGTTGCCCGGACCATCTGGAAGGAACGCAACCGCCGCACCTTCGACCATCGCTCCACTACGACGGTGGCTCTTTTTCAGGACCTTTCGGAAGAAGCCAATGCTTGGGCCGAGGCTGGGTTTAGCTCCATTGCCTTGCTCGCGGCCTCTGCCGCGCCTACGACCACCATGTAGTTTTTTTCCTTTTGTTCTGCTTTTTGTTTGGCCCTCCGCGCAAGACGGCCGCCGCCGTGTCCCCAGGCGCCGTTAAGACTATAACCTCCACTTAATGAAGAACGTGCACGAGCACGCTTTCGAAAAAAAAAAATTGTGCTAGAAAGTGGCTGTCACAAGACTAGCTAGAAGCCATATACGGTCGTCACAAAATTGAAATACAAATACAGTTGTCACAACACTTTTAGAAGCAAATTGGTACTAGCTTCATATTGTTTGTATTTACAAAACAAATTAGTTATAAACTTTACAAACTAAATAATATATTTTTAACTCTTTTTTTAGAAAATATGAAACCACCTTTGAAACTAGCTATATGGTTTTTTTTGTTTCAATAATTTTAGGGTGTATAGGATCCAACTCCATAATTTAGTGTTAAAAACCAAACAACAGTGTAAGTTTATGATAAAAAAGGATGTTACTTTTTTATATTATTATTATTATTATGAATTATGTACTCCATACCTGTGTTGGAGTGAAAAAGGTCTCTTACACTGGAATTTTGTGACCATCACTAGTACAAAAATCATTTTTGCTGGCACCTTGTTTTTTTTCACAGGCGGTTCACATAATCATGACGGCTGTACAAAAAATACGGTGGGCCCAAATAGAGAACCGCCTTGTGTAAACCCATTTACACAGGCGGCTCTCTTAACTTGCCGCCTGTGTAATTGGTCCATTTACACAGGCGGCACGCTTAAGAGAGCCGCCTGTGTAAATTGTTTTACACAAAGGTTCTCATTACCAACCGCCTGTGTTAAGAGTGCTATAAATTCCCTTCGTCTACCTCCCGACAAACACAAGTTATTCCCGTGCTCGTGTACGTGGCGGCGGCCGAGAAAAAGTGGCGATTCAGGGGGGGAGCTTTTGAACTTCATTTCTTTGGTGAGAAACTTCCAAAAAGGTTAGTTAGTGTCATTGCCGCTATTTTTTTAGCGATTCTTTGGTTTAATTCTTGTATTGGAGGAGCTCTAAATCTAGGGTTAGGGTTAGCTTGCATAACTAGGGTAAGAGAGAGAGTTTTAGCTATTTTTTTGGTAATTTTATGGTAAATTCTATATTGCTTGGATTATAGAAAAAAAAATACTTTTTAGAATTCTTGTGAGTAGATTTATGCAATAGAGTAATTAATGATGAGCACTTTTTAAAGTTTTTTTAATTGAGTTATAGTTAATATTTCTTTTGATGATTAACATATCATAATAAAAGTCTTGTACTAAATTCTTAAATAATCTTGAAAAAGGAAATGTGTACTTTTTAAAATTGTTGTACTTATTTTCTGTTCTTATAAACTGTGAATTAATTTAGTGTTTTAATCTAAGTACTCATTAGTAAGTAATGGTTTGATAATTAGTGTAAGGTATATTATTTGAATTTAGGGTTTGTGTATTATTTTAGTAGTTAATGTTTTGTTAATTACGGTTAGTTATTATTGCCTATACTTAGAGTTTGTAAATTAATTTACCTATTTTTTAATAGGTTTACTTATTATGGTTAGTTAGTATTTTATGTAGTTAACGTTTGTTATTAGTTATAGTTAGTAATGATTGGTTTCTTAAATATGGTTAGTTATTATTTCATGTACATTAGGTTTTTTATTAAATTTTGTTAGTAATTAATGGTTTATTATTTAGGGTTAGATATTCCATGTACTAGGGTTAGGTAGTTATGTATGTAGGGTTTATTATTATTGCTTATACTTAGGGTTTATTAATGAAGATGCTATCTTTGTTTAATTAATCTTATATTTATAAAAATGAGTGACATACAAAATTTTCGTAAATAATTACAGATACATATGGAGAGGTCGTTATGGATGTATAACTTATCAAGATTAGACCCATCATATGTAGTGGAGGTCCAAAAATTTATTGATGCCGTGAAGATACATGCTCAGAGAACAAAGGCGAAGCACATATATTGTCCATGCGCAGACTGTAAAAATATTGTGGTATTTGACAATGTGGAAGCAATCACTTCTCATCTGGTTTGCAGAGGATTCATGGAGGACTACTTGATATGGACAAAACATGGTGAGGGCAGTTCTACCCCTTATATGCGGACAACTGACAACACTTCAAGTAACATCAATGTGGAGGGTCCAATGCCATATCTCAATGAATGTGATGATATGCCAGCTATCAATGAAACCCATCATGCTATGCCTGATGTCAATCAAACTCATAATGATATGCCCGCCGTCAATGAATCTCAACATGCTAACACCGATGCCATTGAAGATGCCGATTTCTTAGAGGCAATAATGAGCCAAGCAGCGGATCCATCAATATTCTTTATGAAGCGAATGGAAGCCTTGAAGAAGGCAGCAGAGGAGCCATTGTACGACGAGTCAAAAGGTTGTACCAAAGAGTGGTCGACACCGCGGGTCGTTCTCCGGTTCCCGACCATTAAAGCTAGATATGGTTGGTCCGATGCTAGCTTCAATGAATTATTGCGTGTACTTGGAGACCTTCTTCCTAAAGAGAACAAAGTGCCTCGCTAACACGCACTATGCAAAGAAGCTAGTCACCCACTTACGATGGGTGTTGAGAAGATCCACGCATGTAGAAATCATTGTATTCTATATCGGGTGATCAAGACAAAGACTTAGACAAATTGTCCAAACTGTGGTGCTAGTAGGTACAAGAATAATAAAGATTATCGAGAGGAAGATAATGCAGCCTTTGTTTCTTCAGGAGAAAGCGAAAGAAGACCCAAACAAAGACTCCACAAGATAAACGCTCAAAGCCCACTAGCAATGTCGAAGTAGACTATTATGCGTTGAGAAGAATTCCCCGCATTGGTGATATGGTATCTCCCCGTGGTTGATCGCTTGAGGTGTTTGTTTGCAAACCCGCATGATGCGTAACTTATGACCCGGCATGCATCCGATGAAAGAAAATATGATGAAAAGTTACGACATCCAAATTGATGCAAAGCAATAGCAAGAATTTGATCGAAAATATCCGACTTTGCCGAGGATCCACGAAACATAAGGTTTGCTCTAAGTACTGATGGAATGAATCCATTTGCCCAGAGGAGCAAAGACGCACAAAGACATGGCCAGTGATCATGACAATATACAACCTTCCTCCATGGTTGTGTCAAAAAAGAAAATATCTTTTGCTAACCATTCTTATTTCTGGACCTACACAACCTGGTGTTGATATGGATGTATTTCTAGAGCCCTTACTGCAAGAGATGCAAATACTATGGGAAGTAGGTGTAGACATGATTGATGCGTTCCGCAAAGAGACATTCACACCGAGAGCAATTATTTTTGTCACAATTAATGATTACCCTGCTCCCTTCTCTTTATCAGGCCAGTTCAAGGGAAAGGTTGGTTGTGTAGAGTGCATAGATGGAACATGGCACGTGTCTCTTCCTCCATCTAACAAGATAGTGTACATGAGGCATAGGAGGTGGCTACCGGCAGCCATAAGTATCGCTTACAAAAGATGAACAAGTACTTTGACAATATGGACGAATCAAAATCTATTGCTCCATCGGGTTATAGTAAAGGGCACAGGGTGTACAAGATAGTTGAGAATGTCAAGTTTATTTTTGGAAAGAAGACCAAAGATGGGAAACCAAGAAAGGTTGTGAAGGCAAAAGAAGGGGACACATTCAAGAAGAAGTCTATTTTCTTTAAGTATTTATCGTACTGGAAAGATTTGGATGTACGACATGCGATCGATGGTATGCATGTTCGTAAGAATGTGTTTGACAGTGTAATTGAAACTTTGCTAGACATAAAGAGCAAAACAAAGGAAGGTCTCAATTCACGTTTGGACATGCAACATTTAAAGATCGAAAAAGAACTTCACCCCTGTACTCCTAGAGAATGGGAAGTACCATCTACCTAACAAAGAAGCTATAACCTGAACAGAGAAGAGAAACATGCAATGTGTGTATGGTTGAAGAATTTAAAAGTTCCATCTGGTTTTTGCTCCAACATAAGGAGTCTTGTTTCAATGAAAGACCTTACACTCACCAACTACAACTCACATGATTGTCATGTAATGCTGACCACTTTTCTTCCTATTGCCATCAGGGCTATAAATCCAGTGTTCTTAAAGATAGCAATCATACGGTTGTGCTACTTCTTCAATAAGATATCTGAGAAGGTAATTATCCGTGATGAGTTAGAGTCTCTACAGTTTCTTTGCTGTAGAGACATTGTGCCGCTTGAGATGTGCTTTCCCCATCGTTCTTTTTTGATATCATGGTGCACCTTGTTGTTCATTTGGTGCCTCAAATTGAGGCATTGGGTCCCATGTATTTTCATGAAATGTGGACGTATGAGCGTTTCATGTCAATATTGAATGGCTATATGTCAAATCGAGCTCATCCGGAGGGTTCCATGATAGAGGCATACACTACAGAAGAGGCCATTGAGTCCGGAGGACCATTATGTAACAATCTCCTAAAAGACCAGGTATCAATTGGTTTGCCTCCGTTGAGACATGAGGGAAGACTTGGTGGACGAGGGAGGATGGGACGGAAATCATTTATCCCGCCAGATTACAACATAATCCTAGAGGTACATTACAAAGATACTACAACAACTCATAATAATGGACCCATTCACCAAGCAAAGACATGGAAGAGCTTCGTGAGGATAATCCAGATGCACAGATGATTGGGTACACAAGGAACACAAGCATCACTTCACCGCATGGCTAAAGAATTTGGACATGACAGAGGAATCGAAAAACCATCAAGATTTTAGCATCTGGACCGTCAAGCCAGGTCACATCATGGCGAGCTATGACATTAGTGGCTTCTCATTTTCCACCAGCCGTAGGGACACCAAGGGAATGGCACGTAATAGTGGCGTTCGATGTGAGGTCAGAGATGATGCAACCGGTGAAGAAACTACATACTTTGGGTTCATTGATGACATATGGGAGGTTGAATATGGTCCACGGCCGCAGATTCCAGTGTTCCGATGTCGATGGGTTCAAGATAAACATGTCACTGTGGGATAACTATGGCCGAGAGTCCTTGACCTAAGTAAAGTAGGTTACAAAGATGATCCATGGATCCTTGCTAACCGTCTTTGCACATGTGTCTTCTATATGGAACAAATCCTCTCTAAGGATGAAAAGAAAAGTACCCAAAAGCCAAAGCATGGAGCTATCCCTGAAAGCAACAAATTATAGGAGTTGAGTGTGTTAACCCGCCTCAATGAGATGTCTCTTTTTACAAACTTTGAAGAAAATATCAAAAAAGTTGAGAAAAGTATCCCGCAAACCTCTTTTGCCCCCGGTGCGCCCACGATGGACAAGGAAGGACTGTAGCACGATAGATTGTTTTTCATGTAACTCATGTATCACTTGTCATTTGTACCTAATGCCACTCTTTTTTTATTAAGCAAGATGTTTAACGAAATTTCCTCTTATTGTTTACCTTTGGATTCTATATTATTGGACATGAAATAATAAATAACTTAAATTAATAAACCATTATTTATTAACTAAATTAATCCACAACCCCTAAATAATCATGCAAAGGCAGTAGAAACATATTTACCATTTTTGTATTTTTATTTCAATTATAATTTATTTAAAACTATTTCAGTAGGCATTAAGAAAGATAGTTCAATAACTCACAAGGTTTTGAACTAAAATGTCATATTATAGTTCCACTACAAAGAGGTACTCACAAGGATTCCAAAACATCCTCATTTTCTATTTTATGATTTTTCTACAATTGTTATGAATTTCTAAAGTATCAGCCCAAATTTGCAAAGAAAAATTAATTATTAACTTTATTAAATAAAACATGCCATATCAGATATTAACTAACCCTAATTAACAAATTTTTATTTAATAACTAAAGTAATTAATAACCCTAATTAATAAACCTAAAATTACCAACTAAAGTAATTAATAAACCTAAATGAGGAAAACACATTAGTACAGGCGGGCTCTTATGAGAGCCGCTGTATTTCAATCCATTAGTACAGGCGGCCGCAATAAGAGCCGCCTGTACTAATATATTAGTACAGGCGGCGGTCAAGGAGAGCCGCCTGTGGAAAATATTTTCACAGGCGGGGGTCAATACCACCCGCCTGTACTAATGCTACCTAATATAAATTCAGGCCGATATGAAATTTTCTAAGTCCCGAGGCGCGCTTTTGACGAAATTTACGCCGGCAGGCTGCCCAAATCGCCGTCGGGCCACCGCCTTCGCTGCTTTGCCACCGGCCGGCTTCCTCCGCCCGGACCACCGCGCGCCACCATTTTCGCTCGCGCCGCCCACGGGCCGCTAAGGCGACGGACGCCGCCCTCTACGGGATGCGCTGCTTATCTCCCCGTGGCCGTAACTTCCGGGCGACCTCGTGCCGACCCGTTACCCGCCTCCCGTGGAGCGCCGCCGCTGCTGCCGTTACGCCGCCGACGCGCGACCACCACCGCCGGGCGCCCGAGGTGAGCGCCGCCCGCCGCCGCCCCTGCCGGCCCGCCCTCTCGCGCCCTCCAGGCAGCCAGCTGGGCCTTTTGGGGGCCTATTGGGCCGAGCAGGGCCGCTCGTCAGGGCAAGGGCCTTTTTTTTTTTTTTTTTTGCTAATTAATTAGTAGTATTAGTATTTATTGTTTTAAACCATTAATTAGTTAGAGTTAGTTAGTAATAATTAGTAATTTATACTTAGGGGTTTTAAAATAGTTTGTTAATTACAGTTTGTTAGTAATAATTAGTAGTGTATGCTTAGGTTTTTTGTAAGTTAGGGTATTGTTAATAATAGGTTTGTTAATTAATTATTATTTCATGTACACTTAGAGATTTTGTTAAGGTTTGTTAACCTTCATTTAGTAATGTTTTTGTTAGGGTTCTGCTAATAGGTTTTCTAATTAATAAGAGGTTTGTTAATTATTATTTCATGTATATTTAGGGTTTTTTAAAAAATACGTTTGTTGTTAGGGTTTGTTAATTAGTGTAAGTTAATTAGGTTTGTAAATTATAGTTAGATAATTAGTTTGGTAAATTAGGGATTGTTAGTAATAATTAGTAATGTTTTTGTTTGGGTTTGTTAATTAATTTAATTAAGTAATTAAAGGTTTGCTATTTAATCTTTGTTATTATTTCATGTATACTTAGGGTTTTTGTTAGGGTAAATTAACCTCTACTTAGTAATTAATATTTTTTTTTTTTGGTTAGGGTTTGTTAAACAATAGGTTTGCTAATTAGGCTATGTAATTAGAGTACATACTTTTATTCCAAGTTCATACTTATATTTCATGCGGATGAGTACTCCATCAAATGCCGAAAGGTGCCGATGCTTGTGAGATAGATCTGACGGGATCGACTCCTCGGGATCCGAACCTTATAGGAGCCCGAGCGTATCACCACGTGAATCTCCTAGAGCTAAGAAGGCCCGCCTTGAATTAGAACATGACCCTAATTACGAGCCCGAAGATGAGCCAAATGATGATGAGGTATATGTGATAACAGATTGTCTAATATGAGAGAATAATGCATTTGTATGGATGTACCTAACAATTGAATTGACAGGAGGTGTTCTCTCAAGTTGTTGCGGAAATGGAGGCAGAGTCACAAGATGTTCATAAGGACACGGCGCCTCAAACGACCGGGACATCCTCCGAGCGAAGAAGTACAAAGAAAAAGAGTGATCGGGCACGAGGAGATAGAGGAAGGAATAGATTTCCAGAAGAAGTCTATAGGATTACAGAGGTTAGCCCGAGCGGAGAGCCCTTAGCACCTCTAGAGGCGCTACCCAAATTTAGGGCCGCCATTGGATGGTTAGTAAAGGAAGAATTTGATATCTCCCCGGAGTGATTGGAGTATGGTGCCCGAAGGAAAGAGGAAGAATTGTTGGACTCGATTGTGCACTAAGTTCATTTTCCCGGAGGCAAATGTAAGGTTTGGTCAAGGGTCATGCCATGAAGCGTTAGCAATATCATTCCGGGGCTATAGGCACGATATGAATAAAAAGTGGCTGCAGAAGGGGCGGGACCCGACGAAGCGGTACCCTATCACAAATGAACAAGGGCACGTTTTAGTAAAGTTAAAAACTCCGATGACTCCAAGGCTAAGAGCCAAGCCGCCTCGGAACTTGCAAAGAAGAACATTTACCACCACCACCTCGGCACCGGTGGCTACAAGACCAAGATTCCTAAATGGAGGGCGTAAGACGAAGCAAAGAGGAGAGAGGGCAAGTTGGCATTGACCGATGTAGTGCCGTAATGAAGTGCGAATTGGCTTCGCGCTCGGAAGGCGCATTAATCGAGAGCGATGAGATCTCCTGTCCCGATGAGATCAAGCCAGTTGCCGAGAAGGTTTTGGAAGCAACAAACCTAGAAAAGACAGGTGCCTTCAAGTCACAGAGGGAGAGGGACAGCCTTTCCCATGCTCTAGGTAACAGAATTATATTTTCCATTTTGTTCGAGTAAAATAGAAATCAACACTGACATAAAATATCATGTTGTAGGTAACCCCGAGCATCCAGGCCGTGTACGGGGCGTCTCATCCAGAACCACCTGGAAAGAAGGGTTTGGCGAAGAGTGGAAAGGCATGTATAAGAAAAGAGAACGACATAAGGAGCGGTTGGCGGACTTTTTTGAGCAGCAGGCCGCCCAAAGGTTTAGGGATTTAATGGATCAGTTCGTTAAAAACCCTGATCCTGAAGTGATGAAGCGGTTGGCGGGAGCAGTGTCTGCTCAACAGATGTCATCACAAGCTCCTTCATATATGCAGCATGTCCCAGCTCAACCCTTGGGTAGCCAGGAGATGGCCACACAATCTATACCCTTTCCAAGCAGTATAGCGTCAACATCAAATCAGGACCATTATCCAGTTGATGATATTGATAAACCTTGGCCTTGCTCATTGTTAATTGGATATGGCCTTAGGAATCAAAGATACAAAGCAAGTGGCCACAGGCAATGCCATCCCTGGACGTAGGTTCCATGGTGTTGAGATGCAAGATGCATACTGCAGGGTGGAAGTGTTGACGGTCGAGAGTGGATATGAAGACGACTTCATCGACATCCCAACCTCTCGAGGGTATAGAGAAGCTTGGACAAGCAATCAAGAACTTCATACAATGGCCGAGACGGTGCGTAAGGTTGATTGATCCACCAACGGCACCCTCTCCACCAAGTGCATCAAGCATCCCAAGAGGCCGAAACAAGTCAACAACCAAGATCGCCAATGCATGCCCCAAAGATCCCCAGATATTTATGAGCCACCGTCGTCATCCCCAATACATGATTTGTCATTCTCGCTGGATGAGCTCGAGGGGCTAGCCAAGAACATGCCTCGAGCAGCAGACTCCGCCAGACCAAGAAGGACACAACACCGAGAGAAGGAGGTAGAGCAAACTCCCCCGCCACCACCAAAAGCGTAATGAAGATGAGCAAACTCCCCGCCACCACCAAAGCATAAGGAAGCGAGCAAACTCCCCCACAAGCACCGGCCTCCAAGAAGGCAAAGAAATTTCCAATTCCAAAATTGGTTTCTCCCTATGAGCCAAAAAAGGGGAAAGCAAAGCAGTACAGTTCTATTTCTGAAAGGGCTTTGGAAAGCGGCCGGACGGCACGAGTCGTGGAGCTCGAACCGTCACAGAAATAAGGAAGCCGCCCGGCCAAGCAAATCCGAAGCCGTGCCACCAACAAAGGAAGCCCCAAGTGGCGATGCACCATTGACCCTTAAGGATATAAGAAAGCCAACGGTTGATGATTATGTCAATGTCTCTAGTGACTATGTGCCCGGAAGGCCTATGCTTTGCAATGGACGGTGCTTGAAAAGGGTCCATGGACGATAAAAAGATTTCATGACTGGTACATGAGAGCAAAGTGAATGCTGGCTTTGCATGCGATTAGTGTTGATATACCAGCAGAGACGTGTTTGCTACGGCACGGAAAAAAAAGCGGGGCATTTGTTACCTGATGACATGCACCTACTGTTGAACTATAGAAAACTTGACGTCCCAGCTCATTACAATCTGGTGCCCGTAAGTATCACTCATGCACACACATTGTTATTATTAAATTTGGAATGTGATAAACTCTAATATGTGGATGTTGTATGTAGTTTGCAAGACCACGAGCGAGATCGTTAACTACAGGGATCGATGGTCGGTTACCCGAGTCCAATCAGGTTACAAGAAAATATGCACAAATTTGTACTTACAAATGAAGATAGAGCAAAGATAGAGAAGGACAAAACACCGGAACAATTTGCGGGAGCTATAAAGGAATTACAACGAAAATACGAGGACGAATATGCCCTCTATATCGGGTAGAGCAATGCTGAGATATAGGTACAGGGGATTTTATATTGGCACCCTACAACTTTGGGTAAGCGTGACCTCGTATACGTATTTCAAATTATCGTGTTAACCCTAAGTACATGTGTCGCTCACTGTTTATTCATGCAAAGAGCATTGGATTGTTTTTTATATTTATCCATTCGAAGGGAAGGTGCTTGTCCTAGACTCCTTACATTATCCTCCTCGGTCATATCAAACATTCCCCGATTCATTTAGAAAGGTGAGCCAACATACAACCACATCCGTATTTATATGAATTAGAGTTTCTAAATAACTATAGTGTTTTATATTCGATATCTACAGGGCATGGCGGTTTTATAAGAAGCAAAAAGGACCGGTCGACGACGCCCACAAAGATCCTAGTGTGCCATTGACGATACAACACAATTATCCGGTAAGTTGTCCGAACACATATCATCATATAAATAATACACAAGGCATGACAATTTTAGAATAATATTTTGCTCATTAATTACATAGTGCCACAAGCAACCACCGGATCGGTCTCATCGTGGATACTATGTGTGTGAGTTCATAAGGCAGCGGGGGCGATACGTCGAGGATAAAAATATGGTAAAAAATATCTATGTATATGAAGTTTTCTCATTAAAGTTATAAATATTAATATTTGACATGTGTCAATGATGCTTCTAAACTTTGTTTCCAGCCGAGAAACAAAGGAAAGGACGTGCCATTCACTCTAACGACTATGGAAAATATAGTAGCAGACTTGTGCGGTTTTATTATGAGAGAAATAATTTCAAGTGACGGAGCATATTTTGATGAAGCCGGCGACTTGGCAAGTGAAAGATTTAGAGCGCCGACAGACCTAGCGTGTCTAAACTTGAAACGAAATGATATGTAAACACTAATTGGTTGGAGGGATACATGAAATGATGTGTATTATATGTAATTTTATGCTTGATGTTTGATTTCATGTGTACATATCTATAATATTTATATGTGTTGTTTGTATGATGCAATTTTATGGTTCATGTTTACATATCTTAAATATATATATATATATATATATATATATATATGTGACAAATATAGCACAGTGTGGAGGCAAATATTAAAATTTGAAATAAAAAAATTAATTACACAGGCGGCCCACGAGTGAGCCGCTGTGAAAATCTCGTTTTACACAGGGCTCATTTAGTAAACCGCCTGTGTAAATATTTACACAGGCGGCCGACAAAGTGAGCCACCTGTGAAAACCAGATTTTCACAGGCGGCTCACGGCCCGCCTGCATCTTGTGGGCCGATTTGTACTTGACCCCCGTACAAAGCGGTGGGCTTGGCCGCTGTACAAATGCATCTAGCACCGCTTTGTAGAAAGGTTTTCTGTAGTAGTGCATGTCATAAGTAAAAATTTGAGTGTTTTAGAGTAAGTTCACATAGCCAGATTTGTTTGCATCTCATTCTCATAACACTAGTACAGAGAAGGTTTCTAGTAGCGATTTCACTGGCGTTTTTTGGACCCACTAGTGGAAAAGGGCTGTAAAAATCAATTTTTCTATAGGCGGTGAATTCAGAACCGCCAGTACAAATCTAATTTAAAAGAACCTCCACTACAAATGCTTGTCTAGAAAATATAAATCGAGACTTAAAAATAGCAAGAAAAAGAATTTAATCCTAGGAAAGTCACAAATCGCACATTTTTCGCGTAAAATCACGCGATATGCAGCCGATAGGGACCTCCCCATCATGAATAGTCTCCTCTACCACTCTACCCGTCGCTCACTTGTGTCTATATTAGAGTTTGGTTCCCCATATATTATCCTAAATCAAGTATAAATTGATTGTTTAAGGCCCTAAATGAATTAAAATGAGAAGGTTTTCAACTATAAATTTCATAACTTTTCTATAACTTTTATTTTGGTAGTTTCTCTATCTGAGGTCATTTATAAAAATTTAAATTTCAAATTTGACAGATTCAAACATAGTTTTCGATGACAAGATGATTTCAAATGAAAAAGTTATCAACTACAAAGTTGCATAACTTTTGAGATCTACAACTTTTATTTTAGTGGTTTTTTTCATACGAGGTCATTTAAAAAATAAAAAAATTCAATTTCAAATTACTTCTAGTGATGGTTTTCTTAAATGTAACCTCCATTAGAAATCTGATTTTTAGTGATGGTTTAGAACCGTTTGATTTCTGCTGGGCAACATCAAGAGAAATCACTCATAGAAATAAAAATCCAACATCGAGAAAAATGATTTTTCTACTAGTGTAATAAGATTCTAGATCTAGACACGTAGATTATGGATTCTTAATACAAAAAAAATAAAGTCTGGATCTCATTCTCATAACAAGATCTAGGCCTATCTTGATTCTGAGTAAAAAATATAAAGTGTTTGGACCTTATTCTCATAGTGATTATTGGCTTTGCATAGAGAAAATCTCTAAAATAATAGGGTTGGGTAGATAGTTGGATTCTAGAATCTCTAAATAATAGTGTTCGGTAGATAGTTGGATTCTAGAATCTAAAGATATTTCTGATGATAATATTTATTATTTATTAAAATTACCGTAAGTTATTTCTTGTGAAACGCGGTGACACTCTTTTAGGGACGGAGGAAGTACTATTTAGGAAGATGAAAGACAAAGAAAAAGAAAGAAAGAAATTGGGAGAAGGTTTTAGCTGGACACATTATAACAAAAAATTTATTATTTTATTTGATAAAAGGAGACTCAAAAGAGTGCATCATAATTTATATATCACAAGGAGAACAAAAGCCAATATAAAAGATTGACACAAGACATAAAACGACCTCCTCTAATAAGAGTACATTGAAAACCAAATTGGTTTTGTTCTTCATTTGGTCGTCCACTGCTTGTTGTAGCTTGAAGATTGCATTGAAAAGACAGGAAAAAAAAAAGACACCTGCATACACCCTCGCTAAACAAGGCGTTATAACCACAATAGCCACTTGCCGTTGACGGCGAGATCTAATACACACGGAAATAACATCGGCTGAGGAAACCTTCAAATTATATTGTCTACATATGTGTACTAGCATGTCACGTTAGGAACCCCCCATAGTTTCATTTCAGATAAGTACGGGCGTGATTAGTTACCCGTATATGGGATAGCCAGGCTCCACCATTGATACAAATTCAGCTGATTGGTTGCTTGCGTGACGAGTAGAACCTGGTTACGCCGGTGCAAACGGCAGCTTCCAACCTAGCTCTGCAGAAATGAAAATTGATTCGGTTTCTCACGGGCCAGGTCCCTGCAAGGTGCAGCACGGACGTTTATGGCGAGCACAGAAAAAAAAAAAAGTTGAACCAACCAATCACATGACCGATGCAGCTTCGTTAGAGAGAAGCAAGGAAAACCAAACACAGAGGAATTGTTGCTACGAGCCTGTCGCTGTGGAACCAAGCCGAGCTCCACAGAGCGCCAGTCACGTGCGTAGTATATATGTATATTACATATCTGTGCTGACACGTCCTGCATTATTTGTAGCTCTCAAATTCTTCCTCTGGAAGAGCAGAGCATCGTTTTCTGTTGCATAATATATACACATGTTTTGTGTTGATTCAAGGGAAGTAGTAGTAGGGAACCAAAGCAAACATGGCAGGGCAGGTTTACAAGCGCATTCAGCACGCTCGCTCGCTCGCCGTGCTGGCCGCGCCATCCCAAGACTCTGGACCGCTCGGACGACCGGTCGGTCCTCCGTCCTCCTCTACCTCTATTCAGGTTGGCACGACTCTGGATCCTATCCTAGAGCAACAGCCAGGGAAATCCGCTCATCTTGTCTATCAAGTGCATCAATTAAGAGCACTGCAGCCTCTTTCTTCTCATCCTCAGCGAATGGGCTGGAATCCTTGCAATTGTAGCTAAACTCTCCATCCCGCTTCCTTTACTACCTGCGTTAGAGTAGCAAGGAAAATGCAGCGACTTGTTTGAGTACAAGCAGAGCAGAACTGACGCATGTCTTCATTGCAGAACGCAAAAACAGAGCATAGCTTTTGGGTTGCTCACCTGATATCTAAATCTGTTGTACACAAAAATTTCTCACAATACATAGACTCAAAGTTCGTCATATGCTTCTTCACCCATTGCTTGACGACAGCCTAATAATGATGCATTTTGGCCTGCAATAGTATGTAATGCAATTTTAAATTAACCATACTTAAAGGTCAGATTATCAGTTGTTTTCATCCCTCTTGTTTTTTTTTTTGGCATCTCATCAGCAGCAGTGCAGTTGCAATTACTAAAGCAAAAAATAATCGTAACCACTAATGGTACTTGGTGAATCAAACTGCACAACAATCAATCCTAAAATAGTTTCAGAGGTTGCTTTTCTCTAAGCAGACTTCGGGTACACGACTGAAGCATATTAATAGCAGCAGATTTTTTTTTTTTCAACGGAACAATTGAAAGCATTTCAATAACACCTTAGGAGTTCAGAGTTATCCATGTTCATGTACCTTGTTGCATCATTAGAAACGGCCTGACACTCTATCTTGAAGACACCTCACCATGCGAATCAGAATTGAAATTAACCTCACACATGCATCTGCTGTAAGTTTCATATTTTTTTCAGGTGGTGCTTGAACCCTTTATGTTAGAGCAAAGAAGGCAGAAGGAAACTAGAGAATTACCTTCTCGAATTGTGCTTTTACTTGCTGCAATCAGTTGAAGTTGTTGGTATGCCAGCTTGAGTAGTAGCAACAATGGCATTGATAAATATAGTAAACTGTCAGTGCAAAGCAATCCTGCTGGAATTTGGATACCCATAAGTAAGAGTGCGCACATATGCACACACGGACACGCCCAAAGCAAATGTGAAGCACATGTAGACCTTGAATATCTGCAGTGATCGAATTAAGATGGCTGAGGAATTGCTTAGGTTGGCCAGCGAATGTGGACAAAGTAAAGGGGAAGCAATCGTCGAAGTTTAATGAACTCACCAGATGAAGTGCCAACAGGCAGTTGATTACCCAATCCACAGATCAGGGATGTGGGAGATGAGATGCCAGTCCTTCCCCTTCCTCCTCTCGCAGCGCCTTTCCAGATCAGGGCAGCCCCAGATTAGCAGTTTCTGCAGAGAGCTGAGGCCTTTAATCCACTTTGGCAAGGATCTGATGCCCGGGCAGCTCGAGATCTTAAGCTGTTCAAGGGAGGTGAGGTGGCACATCGATTCAGGAACGGAAGTCAGGCCCGGCAAGTTACTTATCTCGAATTTCCTTAGAGAGCGGAGTTCCCCCAGTGAGTCGGGCAGTTGGAGAAGTGCCTTGCAGCTTTTTATTTCAAGCTCCTGGAGGGAGGTGAGGCAGCCCAACGATTGCGGAAGGCACGTCAGGTTCGGCAACAAAAAAATCTTGAGTTTGCGTAGAGAAGGAAGATCCCCAACAGAATCGGGAAGTTGGCCAAGTGCATCACAACATCTTATTTCGAGCTCCTGGAGGGAGGTGAGGTACCCCAAAGATTGTGGAAGGCTGCTCAGGTTTTCTAATTGTAGAGAACGGAGCTCTCCGAGACATTCTGACTGGGAGTCAAGCTGCCTGAATGATTGGGTGAGGCTATGTATGCCGTCACACTTATAAATTACCAGAGTCTGCAGAGACGGAGAGCAGAGGTCTCCCACCCACCCACTGTTATAAATCTGTAGTTCTTTCAGGGCCCTGAGCGGCTGCATCGATGGAGCAGGTCTCAAACTGCCGCACCACCAAATGGATATCTTTTCCAGATAACGGAGTTCCCCCAGCCACTCGGGAAGCAAGAGAGCAGAGCATGATGAAATTTCCAGGGTTCGGAGGGATGCGAGACTCCGCATGCTCTCCGGCAGCTCGGTTAGGCCATCACAGTCCGCAATTACCAAGGACTCTAGTGCTGTCAAGTGTTGCAGCAGCTCCCATCGACATCCATATTCATAAGATGCTGCTGCTCCTGCTGGTGGTGGCATCTCGAACAGTAGAAGATTCTTCAGGCAGCCAAAACTAAAACAAGGCAATCCTGCACTACTTGAAGGCAAAGAGGATCCTTGGCCTAGGCCTGGCAGTCCCAGCAGCTGCACATTGCTCCTAGCCAGCCACAGTGTCTTCAGCGACGAAGGGAAGTATGGCATCACCATCAATTTTGGACATCCTGATATACGTACAACTGATAGACGATCACCAATCTGCAGTTGCCCCCCTTCCACATCAGCTGAACTCACCTCTGTTGCCATCCAAACCACGCCCAAACTTGGCATTCCATCCATAGATAACTCAGACAGCGAACAAAATGGACCACCGCGTATACTTTTAAGAGCAGTCATTCCTTCGAGCTCAAGTTTCTCCAGACAAGGCAACTCTGTTAACCCCTCCAGGCGCTCTAATTTTGGGAAATGTGACAGTACCAACTCGCGCAACAGCTGGAAGCAACACATCCACTGCGTGCATTCCTGACCTGAGTACCTGACAATTTTGAGGTTTTTAATTCCAGGCGGTGGTTCCAACCCTTCCAGCTGATTTTCAGAGTTCACCCCCACATTACTTGCACAATCTAGTGTCAAGCTCTGTAAGTTTGCCTTCTGCTTCAACCATTTTTTGTGTGCAAAATCTGGGTCCATGCCATGTGTAATACCACGGATAGTTAGTTCCCCACTAATCTTATTAATGTTTTCAAGCTCTGAGATTTGTGCATAATTTTCATCATCCTCTCCCATAACAAATAGTCCCAGCGTTTCAAGTCGAGTAAGCTGTGCAATCCCTTTTGGAATGGCTCGTAACTTCTCACATCCTTTCAGGTTCAGAACAGCAAGCTTCTTCAAGTTCCCTATACCTTTAGGCAATTCTTCCAGCTCTGAACATTTTTGAAGGTCCAAACACTCCAGGTTTTCTAGCGCTGTGATACTTGATGGTAGCCCCTTAAGTTTGGTATGACCTAGTCTCAATACTCTTAGCCTTTTATTCCTGTTGATAGAGTTTGGTAAAGTTGTAAACTCCAAACATGAAGAAAGGTCTATGCTAGAAATCATGACACAGTTACCAACAGAATCTGGCAAACTTGTTATACAGTAACAGCATGACAAGTTGACCACTCTCAACTTCTGCAGTTCACCAATGGATTCAGGTAACTTGACAAGGTGACCAAATGTGACATGAAGAGCTTGCAGACTCCAAATGTCTGAAATAGCCTCAGGAAGTGTCTCATGTTTCAATCCATAAATGTTAAGGTATCTTAAATTTTTTGTCTGTAGTATGGCTGTGAGCGCCGATGTATCCACATATTTCGCAGTGATACTGCGCAAGTGTTTTGCTTTCTTTGTTGCCTTGCCAAATATGAAATCATTATGTTCAACAACATGCATAACACGTGCCTTTTGAAATGCATTTTTTGGCGGAATATGTCTTGTGTGTTCCATTATAGAAAAATACCTACGCATCTTTGTGGAATTGGTTGGCTCCCATGGCACATCTGAAATCTCATAACCCAAAATGGATCGGGCAAGATCATGCACCAAATCATGCATCCTACACACTACTCTTCCATCCCTTGCTTTCTTCACATCTTGTATGAAATACATTTGCACAAGATGACTAAAGTAGTCATCACCAACATCTTCCATGTAGTTAACACCATCTTCCACGACCATATCATGAGCAATCCATTGGTCAATCAATTGGTCTTTATCAATCAGGTGACCTTTAGGAAAAATTGAAGATATTGTGAAACATTGCTTTAGATGAGATGGCAAGTTAAAATAGCTCAACCACAAGCAGCCCTCTACTTGACGCTCTGTACCGTCGACATTTAATAAATTACTCTCTTTTATGGCATGCCATTGTTCTATTCGTTTCTTGACACGGAGGACACCTGCAATAACTTTAATTGCTAGCGGTACCCCACCGCACTTGTTCACAATCTCTTTCCCGACTTGTTCAAAGGCATGTTCCACAACATTTCTGTAGCTTTTCTGAAATACTTTCCAGCTGTCATCCTCAGATAATAACGACAAGGGGATTAGTGTTGTAGAATCCAGTGCTTTAGCAACATGTCCACTACGAGTAGTGAGTAGAATCCTGCTACCTTGTGAGCCATTCTTTAGATGTTTCATGAACTCTTCCCATTCAATACGGTCTTCAGTCCAAACATCATCCAATACAAGTAGGAACCTTTTGTTGGTCAACTCGTCTGAGATTTTATTGGCCATATAAGTCAAGGAAAGGCCATCGGACCTCTCTTTTTGAAATTTCATCGAAGAGCTTCTTGAGAATTTTTCCACGTTGAAATTTCTCCGGTGACACATGCACCCACAGTGTAATAGGAAAATGATCAGGGTGTTTATTTTTGACTTCATTGAAAACCAGCTGGGCCAAGGTAGTTTTCCCAGAGCCACCAAGTCCAACTATAGAAACTATGTTGATTCTCTGTTGGTCGTCTATCTCTAGCAGCTTAGATATTGTTTGCTGCATTTCTTGGTCTCTTCCAACTACTGCTTCAACATCCACGAAGGGCGATGTTTCCCTATTCAGAGCTGTCATGTTTATATTGCTAACAGGATCATGGCCAGGTACTAAATTCAAAACAGTGTTTTGCTTCACAATGTCATCAATGGTCTTCGTAATTTTCTTGATCTTTTTGGCAGCCTTGCATTGAAATACAAATGATTTTGGTTTTGTGCACAGGTATCTGGCAAAACCACCATCACCATCAGCTTCATATTTTTCAGCCTTCAGTTGGAACTCATCCACAACATCATCAACCTCGTAGACAATATCTTTCAACTTTTTCAGCAATGGAGCATGTACGTCCCCCATTGCTATGTGACCTACTGTTTCCAGCCGGTTATTAATCCCCTGAGCTAGAAATTGAAGGTCCTGGAGGTCCTTTTTGACACCCACTATAGAGCTGTATTCTTTGAAGACCAGTGGAGCTAGCTTGTTGCACACAAGCTTCAACGTTCCAGATACTGCTGCAGAAACTGCAGCAGCTTCCATACCAACCATGTTTGTGTAAGCGCCTTCTTTTGCCCAGATTTCCTATAGATCGAATTAGAAAGAAATAAGCAGGCAATTTGCGAAGCTAAAGAGATATATAATGCTAGCAATTTCTTGTGCAGTTATCTGTTTCGCAGATCTGACCTGCGCAAACAAGTGTAGCCGACAGTTTAGCCACTTGATTGATGAATGCTGCTGAAGTGCCCCTTAATTAATTTCCAGGCAGACCTTTAGAGCCTTCTTAGCCCTGCCATCACAAGGATCCAAAAGGGGAAGAGATCAAGGGGGATTGTCGCGAACAACTGGTGTTATTAAGACTAAAGAAAGGGAGAGCCCAGCCCAGCCAGTGCTCCGAAAAGAGATCAGATGGTGTTTTCTTCTAGGCAATGAATGAAGAAACATAAATCAAATAGAAAAAGAAGTGAAAGGGTTGACAAGGGTAAAGATGAACATACATACCACCCAGAGTACCAAGTACAGAGGACTCAACTGCGTCTTTGTAGGCACTACGGTTTACGATTACGAACTCCTGGGAGTGCTCTGTCTTCAGTACTACCTGTGAAGTGATGAAGAGTCTGAAATTACTAGTGTGAGCAGGAACGAGTAGAAGGCGCTGGAGTGCAAACTGGATCTGGATGTCATAAATCTTGGTTACAAGAAGAATACGATAGTGTAAAAATACCTGGATCTCAGACGAGATATGCTGCTGCTTTTGTCTCTGACATCTCCAACTGCCGCGCGCGCTCGCTGCTTCTCCCCTGAGCGAGTTGTGCGTGCAAGCAAATCGAAACTGGATCGATCAGCTGCACAATGAAGGCGCAACTGAGCTTTCTCGAATCTCTCTGCTTGCTGTTGCTAGTCTTGTGATGAAGTTGCCAGGCGAGGGCAGGGCCAGGTGGGTCGGTCAGATGTCCAGTCTCGAACAGTATCGATATCGATGCTGGGCATCCATCCGAGGCTTCCTGTGTGACCTAACCTTTCCTGTGTTGTGATATTGTCGAATCTATTGCGTGTGCCGGACGCAGGTGAGCAGCGATATGATGCACCCGCGGCGGAGACGCGGAGTCAAGTCGCCGGAGCATGGTATACACCTCCACACCACAATACCACATGGCTGTTGTTGCCTGTTGGTCCACAGTGCCAAGCTGTTGGCAATGCATGGTGCATCACGACACGACAGACAATGGTGAGTGGAGTGATGACGATGCATGGCACTACTAGCGGCTGGGCTCTCGCTTCTGATGATGAAGAGCTGGCTGCTTGTGCTGCTGCTGCTGCTGCTGCAGACATATGGACGAGCACTGTGAACCGATTGATTGTGTGAGCCAGCAGTGTACCGTGGTTTCAACTCAAGTTTGCATCTGTTCGTCGCCCTCTTAGGATCTCAACAAACTATGAACCTGTATGCTACAATTGGTGAGCTACTATGTTGGAAAACGTACGTAAAATGCATGTTGCCGTAATATAAATATTCTGTCAGAGCTAGGAAGCCTAACGCGTTTGTATAAAGTCCGGTGTGGCGTCGTTAGTCTAGTGTACTTAAGACACAGAGACTCTGAGATAGTGGTGAAGGAGAGGCATGAACGATCATGTAACAGAATCGTAATCATGTCGTCGTTCCAACTCTGCTCTGCTCTTCTGTCTCTTTCTTCCTTTCCAGCCCACCGTGCTGGTAACAGTTGAAGGAATCGCCACGCCTATTGCTTGCGACGAGGCGGCCATCTCTGCCGTCCAGCAGGTTTTTCCTTTCAACATCGCCCCGTTCCCAACACGGTACCTTGGCATTCAGCTGTCACTCAGGCGCCTCCGACACGCCGATGAGCAGCCCATCGTGGACGCCATTGCGGCGAGAATCCCAACATGGAAGGCTGACTTGTTGACGGTAGCTGGCCGTGTCGCGCTAACCAAGTCCACACTGTCAGCCATCCCTGTGCACACCTCGATTGCTTGCTGTCTTTCGCCGTGGGCAATTCGCCAAATCGACAAGCGCCAACGGGCTTTCATTTGGGCAGGCATTGAGTCTTGTGGAGGGGGAAGTGCCAGGTGGCCTGGCCGTCTGTTTGCCGCCCCATTGAGCTCGGCGGTCTCGGCATAATCGACCTCCGCCTCTTCGGTTTCGCCCTCAGGCTGCGCTGGGAATGGTTAGTGCGATCAGAACCTAAACGGGCTTGGGTGTCGCTGCCGTCGCGCACGGAGAGCTACGTCGCCGCAATGCTTGCCGCGAGCCTGAGCGTCCAGATCGGCAACGGTGCCTCTGTCAAACTATGGACTGACAATTGGGCATCTGTTGGGCCACTTTGCCACTTCGCGCCGGCGGTTTTCGCCGCAACATCAAGAGCTGGGAAGAAGCGCACGCTGCGTCAGGAGCTGGAGCAAAACCGCTGGGCCTCCGACATAACTGGTGCTTTGACGGTGCAGGTGATCTGCGAATACTTGCGCGTTTGGGAGCTCCTGCGCGACATCGTCCTACAGGGATCCCAGCAGGACAAATTCATCTGGAAGTGGTCTTCATCGGGGCCTTTCTCCGTGGCCTCTACATACCGAGCCTTCTTGTCGGGCTCAACTCAGTTGCTGGGCGCGAGGGAGCTATGGCGTATCAAGGCACCGCCAAAAGTCAAGCTATTCTTCTGGCTCTCCCTCCATCGACATCTTTGGACGGCCGAGCGCCGCAAACGCCATGGGCTGCAGGACGGAGATGCATGTGTGCTTTGCGACCAGTTGCCGGAAACGGAGTCGCACCTTTTCCTCGGTTGCGTGTTCACCAGACAGGTGTGGCACCGCGTGCTCACACCCATGCACCTCCAAGATCTCGTGCTGGCCGCCGAGCAGAACGTGGCAAACTGGTGGATCGCACAACGTCGCCGTCTGGACGCTAGATCGCGACCGGTGTTCGACTCACTCCTTCTGCTCGTGGCCTGGTGCGTCTGGAAAGAAAGAAATGCTAGAACATTCGGCCGACCGTCAGCTTCAGTTGCCGAAGTCCTCAACGCCATCACCGCCGAAGGAGCAGACTGGGTGGCCGCTGGTTACTCGCTGTTAGGTGCCCTTGAGGCTTTTTGGTCGCAAATCCGTTTTGTAATGTAAACTATCGCTTCGAATCCAGTAGTCTAGGAGTGCTCCCGGCGCCGAGGCCCCTCGCCTTCGCCATCTCTGTGTTCGGCTTGTGATCTTTGCTTTCCTCTTAATGAAAAACGGGCAAAACTCGGTCGCAAAAAAAAAAAGGAATATAAAAAAAAAAAATACAATTTTCAAGGTAAATCGGACTTGCGCAATAGTGGAGGGGAGTCACGTTGATTATCCCCCTTCTCTTACCACTAAACGTGTCGCAAATGAAATATGTGCCTCGGTTCCAATTCAAGGCCTGAACTCTTCTGGGCCGTGATGTTTCTCAAAACAAACAAACAAACAAACAGGCTCCGATTACTAGAGCTAACCAACATATATTTCCTTCATGAGACTAGACTTATGTACACAAATTTGTCCCGGATCAACCACAATTAGAATACACAGTGGCCGTGCCCAACTATGCATTTTCACACTAAACGTCCCCCAATTTTCTAAACCCAAGCACATTTCCACGATGGAGGAGGAATATGTTAAGTCTTGTCCTCAGTCTTGCTCTTGCATACAGGATCAACATCCAGTTAAAAACTTTCAACTCCAATGCAAAGCCACACTGGGTCACTAGCTCAGAACTGCGTCCAGCTCCCTCTGCTTGGGCTTGCTATTCCTTCTCTTTGGCCGTGCGGTGCCAGGAGGTGCCTGAACGATGCACAACAGTTCAGAAATCACAAATCTCTCCAGGGAAACTGTTCATGAATATTCACACCGTCAGAGATTGTTACCTTCTCTTCAGCCTTAAGCGACTCCATGAGATCTCCCATGCCTGCTACTGCTTCTTGTCCTTGCACCATAGTCATCAACTTCTGCATCTGTGCACGCATTTGAAAGAGCTGGGCAACCAGTTGGCTCACCTAATAATCGTGAAAATATGATGCTACATATACACGAAAGAGAAAAGAAAGAAGGCCACCTCCGGCCCAACAACAACCTGCGGAGCAGAGCTCACGCGAAGACACTACCCCAGCAACCGAGCCTGCCGATGGCGACGAACACAAGGAGCACCGGGAAGGCAGACGAGATGGGGGTCCATGGCAGCCTCATCGGAGCCTTCAAGAAGGGAATGACGTCATCAGGCGCCAACTCCAGAGGTGTCCCGCCAGAACTTTCGTTCTTGAGCCCGCCAGTCGCCACAAACGGGCGGAGGGCCGACGATGCCTTCAGGAAGGAAATGACAGGAACGCCATCGTCGTCGCTCCTGGGCGATCCCAAGGAGAAATGGCTTTCACCATCGCCGTCGTTTGAGCGGTCAGCCGCCCGAAAAGAAGCCGCGGTAGTCGTCGCTGGGCAGTTGGGGCAACGCGCCGCTGGGCGGCCGGTCATCCACCCACCACCCGGTGGGGAGTACGGGCCCTGTAGAAGGAGTTGGCACGCGTGCTGGCGGCCCGGCCGCCCAGCCCATATAGAGTTAAAAGCACGGGGCGGGGCTGGGGGCGCACGGCGAAACAGCCTGTCCGTGAACCAGCAAGGAGTGGAGGAGAGCGCACGAAGCCCGGCCCACCGACGCCGACAGCCCAGACGCAATGGGGTTTGGAGCAGTGGCCTCCCCGCTGCACAACCCGGTCGAGCCCACTCGAGGCCGGGGTGCGCGGCGGGCGAAAGGTGCGTCGGGGCTGCCATTGTCGGTGGCCGTCTTGGCGCGGCCGTGGCCTAGACAGGCTACGGCCACGGCTGGGCGCGCTGGGGAGTCGCTGGGTGGCCAGCCGCCGCCAGCCAAGGGCCCTGTGCTCTACCCCGCCACCCGCACACCGTAGGGATCGCGACACATCGGCGAACCCCGTCGCCGCCCCGACAAGACGGGGCGGCTCGCCGAGGGCCGTCCCGCGGAGAATAAATTGATCCATCGCCACATTCATCACAAACCAATAATTAGTATAACCATGAGGAATAGAATTATTTTGCCAAATTTTGTGATCAGCTTGTGATCGACCACCACATCTAAAACGAGATGGATCCTCAAACTAAATGCCCTCTATCTAAACTTATATAGTTCCATGTTTTTGGCTCCTTTCAATGGTGCGTGGAGGAGTTTTTTTTAAAAAAAAAGAAAAATAGTGGTTTCATCGCTTCCTATTTCATTTTAAGAAGAGAAATAAAATGTCCTTGCAACAATGTATGAATGAGCCAAGCCAGGGCTGCATTGTGTACATGCCGGAAATATGTTGTATCTGCTACAGTGCTACTGCATGCTAGAGCCTTTTGCTCCTTCGATTCAATATAAGTACGTGGGAACTCCCCCCCTCCCCCTGAATTGATCTAAAAAGGCCAGGCAGGGCTCCACTGACCGAGGCCTAGGTGATGATGGCCTCTACTTCAAATTTGTCTCTGCCACTTATTGGATCAATCTGAACACCATATCAGTGATGAAACAATAATATGCATGTGATGTAACTAGGTATGAAATTGAAATGGATAGTGGTGTGCCACTAGTTTAAATCTTTTCTCCACAAAATAAATGTTTGGCACGTCATTTTAGTTAATTTGAGAAATTCAACCCATTAACTCAAAAAGAATAAACTTGCATCGTCCTCAAAAAAACGGCTAGCATTTTGGGCTCACTGTATATGCGTATGCCCATATATTTACTGCTTCCTAGTACCAACTGTAATCTGTATAGTAGCATGCCTTGACTACAAATCTGTTGCATGTATTTAGTGAGCCTTGGACTCTTGGTCAAGCTAGCAAATAAGAGAGAGAGAGAGAGAGAGAGAGAGAGAGAGAGAGAGAGAGAGAGAGAGAGAGAGAGAGAGAGAGAGACTGCACAGTGCAAGATACTGAGAGGTGAGATGGGAAGGCGTGTTAAAAGAACACAATCATGTCTGCTTAGTCGTGGTCAAGCTAAAGAAAAGTGGTAAGTGGTAACCACTTGGGGTTGAGGTACCCGTGAGATGGAAAGGGTGTCAACAGCATATTCATATCTGCCATTTGCGAGGCTTTCCAGGAAAACACAGTACCGTGAGTCGGCCGGCGAGGGTGGTCACGGCCCCCTCCACTAGCGCCAAGACTCGCCCTGCCTCGGGTTTGGACCGTGCTGGACCAGGACCTGTGAGGCTGGGACGCGAACGTCGGCGGAGGAGGCGTAGCCGGCCACGTCCGCAGCTTGTGCGTGGCCTGCCTTTGCGGCCTGTGGAGGGTCACATCCCTGATCGCCAGTGCTGCCGCAGACAGGTCTCCGCCCCCAGTCCCGGTGGGTGGCGGGAGATATTCCATCCGCAGCGAGCGAGACCGGCTGCCACTTCGACTGACCTCCCTAGTCACTCGCAACCCCTGCAGTCCTGGAAAACCCCCCGTGGAGCTTAACTTTTTGGGAGATGCTTCAACTATCTATCGTACTTGCATTGAGTAGCGACTTGCCGATTACCTCGGCGCTGCCTGCGATGCCGCGGTCTTCACCACCTCGCCAGGGGACTGCAAGTGCCCAAGGCATGCTGCGATCCCCCAGCATGCGTCCCACGGCTTTCGCCGAGTGCGGAGGGGCCGTGCGGTACCGTGGCGAATGTCGGTGGTAACCGTGGTCGACGACGGCGGCGCCGAGGAAGCCGACGAGGTCCATCTCCACTGGTGGGGGGTGACAACGCCGCCCCTGTCATGGTTCTTTGGCTGCTTCTCCGTGCATGATCCGCTAGGGTTGGAGCTGCGCGAGCTTAATGCCACTCGTGTGGATCGACCCAATGCTTTGGAGGAGGTCGTTGTCTCGCTTCAGGAGGCTCGTCCGCGAGTGGACACCTGTTCTTCGGCGATGGTTGCCCACGACACGACGGATCCGCCTCCGTCGTTGTTGCTTGTGCCGGGCACCCCTCCTTCGACAGGGCCTACTATCGTCGCGGATGGCCTTGGCGCCAGCGGTAGTGTCGATTTGGGATGGTCGCCACGCCACGCCACGATCGACCCTTCTAGGCCGACGAAGGATGGACTGTCGGATTGCCGAGCCATGTCATGACCGACTCCCACGCTGGGGGGGGCGCGCGGTGTCTCGTTCGGTTTTGTCGAGGAGGTGCAGGTGAAGCGAGTGTCGCCCCTACTCGCTCATCCTCCACGGCAGGTGGCTGCAACCATGAGACCCCCACCAGTTAGAGGCAGGAGCCGATGGATTGCCACCCAACCACCGAGCGGGGCGAGGTACTCCTCATGCAGAGGTTGGGCATTGCGCCGCCTACCGCTCCGGCTTCGCCTGCATCTAAGATAGCACTTGACGACATTCACAGTGGGAACTTGACGACGAGCCAGGTGGATGCCCTTTTGATGCTTTGTTCCCAGCGTGCCACAGGGTCGCTAGGGAGCTCTTCGTGGATGCCCAGTAGACCGTTGCGGTGTTCGCACGTTTTGTTGTTCTATTTATTTTTTAGATAAAGAAGTTGTTCTATTTATGTAATATCAAATCCAAGAACAGTCTGCTAGGTTGGTCTAGGTGTTAAACCACCTAGCGCGTTTTGATGTCTTGTGCCGTTTATACGGAAAACCCTTCTTCTTATTACAATGGTACGCAAAATCTTTTGCGAATTCGAAAAAAAAAAAGTCCCCAATTATTGTTGTTTTTATGCGAAAAAGGTTTTTGGCGTGTGGCATACTTTATGTTAGGCTTACCGGGAAGATTATTGGTGTGTGGTCTACGGCGAAATTTTTTTGTCAGGGAAGTATGTGTCTGCCGTGTGAAACCGAGAAAACATTTTATCGTGAAGGATGGGTCTGCAGTGTAAACGATTGCTTTTGAGGCTTCTAGTAGGTGTCCAAGAAGAAGAAGAAGAGAAAGTGTGGAGGGCGCTGGCGTGCAAACCGGATGTTATATTCTTTGTTGCAAGTATGAAACGTATATAATGGTGTAAATAATACCTGAGTCATAGACGAGGTATGCTGCTGCTTTTGCCTCTGACATGCATCCTCCAAATTGAATGTGAGATCAGGCGTGCTAGTTTTTGTGACGCTGCTTCCTTGTGATTTATACGGAGTCGCTAAGCATACAGGGTGTTAGATGCAAAATGTCCCCAGGACACAAACTAAGCTTATGCTAAGACGATGCGACAGCTCTTCTTTGACTCACAAGGAGGGTAGCTGAGACGCAAGCAAGTATGTCTGACCATCGATTTTGGCGGGTAGTATAATTAACGAGTAATAGACATTGATCTTTTTCTACTAGGGAGGACAGAGCCGATTGTATAAAAATTTTCCTCCTGGCGTGTCATATTCATGGCATGTCATACTTCTTGTCTTAATACAAAATATACGCAAATCTTTTACATATCAAAATATCTTCTCTCGTGCGCGGGAAGAAAATTTTCTTTGGATAACGTGATCAAAATTGCTGAGACTGCAAATATCTTCTCTCCGCGCGCTGGATGAAAATTTTCTTTGCATAACGTGATCAAAATTGCTGAGCAGCCGTGGGCCGTCGAATGACCCAGAGATTCTTAGCTTGACAACATTCCATCTGGGCCCATGTCAGCCCATGCGGTCGAGCCGTCAGTCCTCCGCCACTGGCGTTTTCTTGACCGACACCTGACCCAAACTGCAGGCGACTATTATTAGGGCCTCCGCAGTGGTGTTTTCAAATAGCTAGCTGATGTGGTGTTTAAATAATATAAAAAACGCAATCTGCATGCCATGAAAAGGAGGGAAGAGCAGAGACACAGAGTTCATCGTTTTAAGTGCAAGACTAGCGCTTGGCTTCTCGCTAGCTAGTCACTTTTTTGCGTTCTCTCTCTGCCAGCTCGGATGAATCGTGATGATTGCTGGTGATTTCGCCGGTCCGTTGGGGACGCCCTTAGGCCACCCACGACGGCCCTCCGGCGTCTCTTCCTCGGCGCTGTCTGGTCGTCCATGAGGATGGCGTGTGAGCGAGACGACAGCGGCGCCATGGTATCGGCCGGCTCGACTCCGCTCGAATCTGTTGCCGATGGGCATGCGATCGGACGTCGGTATTTGTCTGTAATACATGAAGCCACCTGCAGGTACGTACGCAGGCCGGCGTGTGTCGGAGACGATGTGCCCCGTGGAATATTGGCTGGTTGACGCTTAGGCCTTGGGGCACGTGATCTTTTGGGAATCACAGGATATCTGCGTATGCAGGTTGCACATCGAGATTCGAGAAAGATAATAAACACGATGTATAGAGACAAATAGCAGTAGCAAATTACAGCGGGCCAAGCACTGGACATTGCTGATCTGGCAGTCTGGCCTCTCTTTCTCTCTCTCTCTCTTGGAGAGAGCTCTCTAATTCTTCCTCTGCATATCACTGAGCAGAACACAAGATAGAGATACATAGATAGATTTGGTGCTGCAACAGCTGAGCAGCGCAGCATTTTCTGTTTTAAATTTATTCAAGGGAAACAAAGCAGACATGGCGGTTTAAATTACATGACATGCGCGGCACGCTCTAGCTCGCCGTGCCATCGCACTCACAACCACCTACCTAGGTGTAGGTGACTCAGGACGCGCTCCGCACCAACACGCGTGCGTCAAGCTCACAAAACTTACAACCCAACATGAATTACATGGCCGTAACAGGCTTTTGAAGCAAAACCAAAAAACAAACACACAGAACAAAAGAACTGATGGTAAGGAGTAGAGGTAGCGTCTCCTAAGCACCATAGATGGAGCAAAAGTAAAACAGAGGAAGAAGCAGAAAGAGGGTGACGAGGAAAAACTAGAGGTAAAGGGGAAACGAGAGGGAGACTATTGTCCCCCGCTGCTGCGTCGTGTTGCGTATGCTACATGTACTTGCAGCATCACAGATATCATGAGCCGGAGAGTGGACGTGCACATCTCAGGGTCTTGGACCACCCTCAAGATTTCCGACACCGCCTGCGTGTGAAGCTCGGTGGACGTGAAGATGAAGCCCTGGAAGTATTCCTCTGGGACCATCCTGAAGCCTTGCGACACCACCTGGAGCATCTTAATCAGGATGGACGTGGAGCTCTGGGGGTATTCCTCTTGGACCATCCTCGAGAGTTGCGACAGCACCTGAATCTGCTTCTCCGGGTCATGCGCCCACTGTTCTTTGACCTTTGCAAAATTATGCAGCACTTGGAGAATTGTTGCCTTCTTCACCTCAATGCATGCAAGGCCATGGTTACTGGCCCAGCTTGCTTTGTAATTGATCAATTGTGGCCGATAGTTGAAACACTCGGTTGCGTTTGAACCTACAATGTCGAGAAATTGTTGTAGGCTACCAACCTCATGCAGTTCTTTTTCTCCCATTTCCTCCAATACCACCAATCCATGACAGCCGGCTCGTACAATGACATGAGGAGTGAAGGTAAGCTTTACTTCCAATGGTGGCCTACAGTCTTCCTTGATATCCCTACTAGATGCAATAAGATCCTCAGATGAGGTATCAAAGTTGTAATGCACTGCTCCACCAGCATTGGCAATGATATGAAACATGATAACTTCCTCTGGGAACATGTCTGATAACTCTGAAGAGACGACGGTGCTATTAGCACAAGGCCCGTCATGCCCTTTCTCCGGGCAGCAAAATGAATCTGGGCGAAGCCGTAGGGTTGCTTCGCTGTACCTCGCTTCAAAGCCATCATCCGGAGGAACACGCGAACTGGTAACAGTGCCCTGTGAACCGACTAGTAGCTGGTTGAGTTCATGTACTACACAGTCACGCACAAACTTCAACTCGGATGGTAATGACGACTTCAATAAGCATTCCTTAGCAATCCGAACTATGTCTGTGCTTTCTCTGATCCGCAGAAATAGAGATATATCAAAGCATTTACCTGGCCTGTCGTGATCCAAGCACTTGTATCGTAGAGCTGCTACTACACCACGCTCCTGTAAACGGAAAGGGCTTATACAGCAACTGCCTTTCTGGCTCCCTTGTCTTGTTGCATAACTGATATAGTTTCCCCTTCAAGTAGTAGCTTGACAATAGGCATACGATAGGTGTTGTTCCTAATATTGATTGAACTGGCCGACACCCTTTCTACCAACTCTTTAGCTTTATCTACATACCACTGAATGTCTTCGACATTCTTTGAAGTCAAGTAATCCTTGTTAAAGGGAGCAATCAATAATTTGAGGTGGTACCAAGCCGTTACCGGTGCCAGCTGCTGCTTGTGCTTGTCAAGCCGATCTATCCAAAAGTTGTAGGCATCCATGAAATCCTTCAGCTCACGACGCAGATTGGGGCATGTGATCGGGAAATCCTCGGTTCTGTCAAGGTGATATTTCAGTTGACGTAGTACTATCTGGAGCTTCATCATGTTGTCTTCTCTGGACGCCTTCTCCTCACAGTTATATGCGATCAATGATGACCCTCTGCTGACGCCCTCCTGGATGGAAGACTTAACGACGGCTGCAAGCACGAGTTCTGCCATGAGAGCTGGTGAGCGGAAGGGGTGCCGTGTGCCTTGTGGGAGGACTTGTCAATCTGCCTGCTGAGTAGACAAAAGAAGAATAATTTTTTTTAGATAATAACAAAAGAAGAATATGAGCTACTACTGCTACTTGGACGTCAGTGCAGGAGAGAACAAAATATTTCTTATTTTACTATTACTAATTAGAGATCCCAACTAGAACTGTGCTTCTTTAAGGCCAGGGGCTAAACTTTGCCCACAAGCTTCAAGATTCCAAATACTGCAGCAGCAGTTTCCATACCGAACATGTTTTTGTAAGCGCCTTCTTTGGCCAAGATTACATACAAATTGAATTTTTGGAAATAATGCGGCATTTTGTAAAGCAGAAGAGAGTCTATACATAATGCTAGTATTACTTTCTTGTGCAATGATCTTTTTAATTCCGACATCAGACCTGCTTAAACAAGTGTAGTATCTATAGCTCGTCTTTAGCCTCTTGAATAATGCTGCTGAAGTGAGAGCCTTTACAGCCTTCTTGTCCGGTTGTCCCTGCCATCACAAGGAGCCGAAAGGGGAGAGAGATCAATTGGATTGGTAGTAGGGCTACTAAAGAAAGGGAAAAGGCAGCTGATTGCTCCAAAAACAGATGGTGTATTCAGCTGATTGGTGAGGAAGACGCGGATCCGTGGAAGAAATGAAAGTGAATTAGGCTTCATGAGGCACGGCTCTACTTCACTAGTGAAATTATTTATTTTGGCTTCAGCTCATTAAACAGCTCTACAGATGGAGTTTGAGCCGTTTCGCTAAACCATTTAGCAAAACAGCTCAGATGAACATACCAGAGCGAGAGTGCCAAGTAAAGAAGAATCAGCAGCGTCCTATGAGTTGGGAATGCTTGGCCTTCAGCAGCTCAGCAGTACCTATGAAGAATCGAACGAAAATAATCAATGATGTAAACAGAAAGTGTACAAGGCGCTGGAGACCCAATTGGATGTCATAAATCTTGGTTAGTTACAAGTAGAATATGTATGTAGTAGTGTAAATACCTGGATCTCGTGAGATGTGCTCCTGCTGTTTCCACTGGCATCTCCAAACGCCGCGGCGCTCCCCACCTGAGTCCTGAGCGAGGTGTGTGTGCAATGCAAGCAAATCGGAGCTGGATCTACACAAGCTAGGAAGGCGCAACTGGAATTCTTGATCTGCTAGATGGCCAGCAGGCCAAGCTCTCGCTTCCTTCTTGTGAATTGCTGGGGGTCGGACGCAAAAATCAGCCGTAGACACACGCGGACCCGCGTCTCAAGTCAAGGTCGTCGGAAAGGTACACTCCTCCACATGGCTGTTGGCCCTGCTTGCAGCTGTTGGCACAATGGTGTCTCTGTCTCACGTCAGTGCTGGCGATGCATGGTGGTACTACTACTACATGTCCTCTGCACCGAGCCACCAATGGAGCGTCGTGATGGCAGTGCCCATTATGCTGCTGCGTGCTGCATCTGCAACACGCATTGATTCTGAGCCGCTGGCAGTGTACCGTGCGATTGAAATTTGAATTCACGATTAGAACAAACTGTTAACTGTAACCTCTGTATCAGAACCAAATATTTAACCTGCATGCCACGCTTTTTGAGCTATTAGGATAGACAAAACTGACTCTAAGAGATAAGGCATAACGTGACCTAAACCCAAAATGCTTTGTTCACAGTGTTTTTGCGGCAAGATGAGCGCTCCAATAGAATAGCCAAACCTGTGACCCATTTTGCGTAGGAGACATCGTGGTAGGCAAATAAGCGTCCTCCCTCCATCATTTTGGGTCTTCGCACAGGCGCACCCACCAGCATGAGGAACTTGACGACCAGCGAGAGCAGCGAGGGTTGCCACCTGCCGCTCATTGGCCCCCGCCATCGCCACAGCGACGGAAGGCGAAGACAAGGGCAACCGGATCCGCCAACGCCAACGTTATACTGCCAAGATCGCTATGGTTGTAGCAAATGGTGAGCTTCATAATAGAGATTTTTTGCCTACATCTTATTGTGCTAGAAAGTGGCTGTCATAAGACTAGCTAGAAGCCATATACGGTCGTCACAAAATTGAAATACAAATACAGTTGTCACAACACTTTTAGAAGCAAATTGGTACTAGCTTCATATTGTTTTTATTTACAAAACAAATTAGTTATAAACTTTTACAAACTAAATAATATATTTTTAACTCTTTTTTTAGAAAATATGAAACCACCTTTGAAACTAGCTATATGGTTTTTTTGTTTCAACAATTTTAGGGTGTATAGGATCCAACTCCATAATTTAGTGTTAAAAACCAAACAACAGTGTAAGTTTATGATAAAAAAATGATGTTACTTTTTTATATTATTATTATGAATTATGTACTCCATATCTGTGTTCGAAAGTGAAAAAGGTCTCTTACACTGGAATTTTGTGACCATGTCATAAGTAAAAATTTGAGTGTTTTAGAGTAAGTTCACATAGCCAGATTTGTTTGCATCTCATTCTCATAACACTAGTACAGAGAAGGTTTCTAGTAGCGATTTCACTGTCGTTTTTTGGACACACTAGTGGAAGAGGGCAGTAAAATCAATTTTTCTATAGGCGGTGAATTCAGAACCGCTAGTACAAATCTAATTTAAAAGAACCTCCACTACAAATGCTTGTCTAGAAAATGTAAATCGAGACTTAAAAATAGCAAGAAAAAAGAATTTAATCCTAGGAAAGTCACAAGTCGCACATTTTTTCGCGTAAAATCACACGATATGCAGCTGATAGGGACCTCCCCCGCCTTGAATAGTCTCCTCTACCACTCTACCCATCGCTCACTTGTGTCTATATTAGAGTTTGGTTCCCCATATATTATCCTAAATCAAGTATAAATTGATTGTTTAAGGCCCTAAATGAATTAAAATGAAAAGGTTTTCAACTATAAATCTCATAACTTTTCTATAACTTTTATTTTGGTAGTTTCTCCATCTGAGGTCATTTATAAAAATTTAAATTTCAAATTTGATAGATTCAAACATAGTTTTCGATGACAAGATAATTTCAAATGAAAAAGTTATCAACTACAAAGTTACATAACTTTTTGAGATCTACAACTTTTATTTTAGTGTTTTTCATACGATGTCATTTAAAAAACTAAAAATTCAATTTCAAATTACTTCTAGTGATGGTTTTCTTAAATGTAACCTCCATTAGAAATCTGATATTTAGTGACGGTTTAGAACCGTTTTGATTTTTGCTGGCCAACATCAAGAGAAATCGCTCATAGAAATAAAAATCCAACATCGAGAAAAATGATTTTTCTACTAGTGTAATAAGATTCTAGATCTAGACACGAAGATTATGGATTCTGAGTAAAAAATATAAAGTGTTTGGACCTTATTCTCGTAGTGATTATTGGCTTTGCATAGAGAAAATCTCTAAAATAATAGGGTTGGGTAGATAGTTGGATTCTAGAATCTCTAAATAATAGTGTTGGGTAGATAGTTGGATTCTAGAATCCAAAGATATTTCGATGATAATATTTATTATTTATTAAAATTACCGTAAGTTATTTCTTATGAAACGCGGTGACACTCTTTTTTAGGGACGGAGGAAGTACTATTTAGGAAGATGAAAGACAAAGAAAAAAAAAAAAAAGAAATTGGGAGAAGGTTTTAGCTGGACACATTATAACAAAAATTTATTATTTTATTTGAATAAAGGAGACTCAAAAGAGTGCATCATAATTTATATATCACAAGGAGAACAAAAGCCAATATAAAAGATTGACACAAGACATAAAATGACCTCCTCTAAAAAATAAGAGTACATTGAAAACCAAATTGGTTTTCTTCTTCATTTGGTCGTCCACTGCTTGTTGTAGCTTGAAGATTGCATTGAAAAGACAGGAAAAAAAAAAGACACCTGCATACACCCTCGCTAAACAAGGCGTTATAACCACAATAGCCACTTGCCGTTGACGGCGAGATCTAATACACACGGAAATAACATCGGCTGAAGAAACCTTCAAATTATATTGTCTACATACGTGTACTAGCATGTCACGTTAGGAAACCCCCATAGTTTCATTTCAGATAAGTACGGGCGTGATTAGTTACCCGTATATGGGATAGCCAGGCTCCACCATTGATACAACATTCAGCTGATTGGTTGCCTGCGTGACGAGTAGAACCTCGGCACGCCGGTGCAAACGGCAGTTTCCAACCTAGCTCTGCAGAAATGAAAATTGATTCGGTTTCTCACGGGCCAGGCCCCTGCAAGGAGCAGCACGGACGTTTATGGCGAGCACAGAAAAAAAAAAAAGTTGAACCAACCAATCACATGACCGATGCAGCTTCGTTAGAGAGAAGCAAGGAAAACCAAACACAGAGGTATTGTTGCTACGAGCCTGTCGCTGTGGAACCAAGCCGAGCTCCACAGAGCGCCTGTCACGTGCGTAGTATATATGTATACTACATATCTGTGCTGACACGTCCTGCATTATTTGTAGCTCTCAAATTCTTCCTCTGGAAGAGCAGAGCATCGTTTCCTGTTGCATAATATATACACATGTTTTGTGTTGATTGATTCAAGGCAAGTAGTAGTAGGGAACCAAAGCAAACATGGCAGGGCAGGTTTACAAGCGCATTCAGCACGCTCGCTCGCTCGCCGTGCTGGCCGCGCCATCCCAAGACTCTGGACCGCTCGGACGACCGGTCCTCCTCTATCTCTATTCAGGTTGGCACGACTCTAGATCCTATCCTAGAGCAACAGCCAGGAAAATCCGCTCATCTTGTCTATCAAGTGCATCAATTAAGAGCACTGCAGCCTCTTTCTTCTCATCCTCAGCGAATGGGCTGGAATCCTCGCAATTGTAGCTAAACTCTCCATCCCGCTTCCTTTACTACCTGCGTTAGAGTAGCAAGGAATATGCAGCGGCTTGTTTGAGTACAAGCAGAGCAGAACTGATGCATGTCTTCATTGCAGAACGCAAAAGCAGAGCATAGCTTTTGGGTTGCTCACCTGATATCTAAATCTGTTGTCCACAAAAATTTCTCATATTACATAGACTCAAAGTTCTTCATATGCTTCTTCACCCATTGCTTCATGATAGCCTAATAATTATGTATTTGGGCCTGCAATAGTATGTAATATAATTTAAAATCAACCATACTTGAAGGTCATATTATCAGTTGTTGTCATCCCTCTTGTTTTTTTCTGGCATCTCATCAGCAGCAGTGCTATTGCAATTACTAAACTAAAAAAAAAACAACTGTAACCACTCGTGATACTTGGTGAATCAAACTGCACAACAATCTCTTCCTAAAACATAAAAAATTAATTAGCTTCAGAGGTTGCTTTTCTCTAAGCAGACTTCAGGTACTCGGCCAAAATTCAGCTGCAAAATAACAGAAACTCTAACAACTAGTAGTACACGACTGAAGCATTTTAATAGAAACAGATTTTTTTCCCACAACACAATTGAAAGCATTTTAATAGCACCTTAGGAGTTCAGAGTTATCCATGTTCATGTACCTTGTTGCATCACTAGAAACGGCCTGACACTATCTTGAAGACACCTCACCATGCGTTATGTATACTTTACAACAGCTCCATGAACTTTCGTAGTGCACACCTCCACAACACAAATGCAGCCAACACAAATGCAGCTAGTCTACCTGAAATCAGAGTTGAAATTAACCTAACACATGCATCTGTTGTAAGTTTCATGTATTTTTTTTTTTCAATTCAGGTGGTCCTTGGAGCCTTCGTATTAGAGCAGAGGAGGCAGAAGGAAACTAGAGGTTTACCTTCTTGAATGAATTGTGTTTCTGCTTGCTGCAATCGCATGCTGTTCGGCTGTTGGTATGCCAGCTTGAGTACTAGCAACAATGGCATGGATAAATAATAATACCTCGAAACTGTATGTGCAAAGCAATCCTGCTGGAATTTGGATACCCATAAGTAATAGTGTGGTGCACATATATCTGCAAGGAAAATGTGAAGCACATGTCGGCCTTGAATATCTGCAATGATCGAATTAAGATGGATGAGGAATTGCTTGGGTTGGCCAGTGAATGTGCACGAGGTAAACGGGAAGCAATCGTCAGAGTTTAACGAACTCACCAGATGAAGTGCCAACAGGCAGTCAATACCCAATGCTCAGATGAGGGATATGGGAGATGAGATGCCAGTCCTTCCCCTTCCTCCTCTCGCAGCGCCTCTCCAGATCAGGGCAGTAAGCGATCTCCAGTGTCTGCAGAGCGGTGTGGACTTTAATCCACTCTGAAAAGTATCTGATGCCCGGGCAGCTCGAGATCGTTAGCTGTTCAAGGGAGGTGAGGCGGCACATCCATTCAGGAATTGAAGTCAGGCCCGGCAAGTCCCATATCTCGAAGTTCCTTAGAGAGCGGAGTTCTCCCAGCGATTTGGGTAGTTGGCGAAGTGCCCTGCAGTTTCCTACTTCGAGCTCCTGGAGGGAGGTGAGGCAGCCCAACGATTGCGGAAGGCACGTCAGGCTCGGCAACGATATAATCCTGAGTATGCGTAGAGAATGAAGTTCCCCAACAGAATCGGGAAGTTGGCCAAGTGCATCACATTCTGTCAATTTGAGAGTCTGCAGAGACGGAGAGCAGAGGTCTCCCACCCACCCACTGTTACAATTTTGTAGTAGGTGAAGATGGAGAGGAAGACAATGACACAAGATCGACGGGGGGGACAGAAAATGATCTGGTAGTCTGTTCCTGACGGACACTTGTACAAGATGGCACCATTATCACTGGAGTAGGTGTACGCATCGGGGCACATCCGAACATAGAAAACAGTGTTGTTGTTTACCGTCTCCGTGCTGCCGTTGGAGGCGCCACGGCAACCCCCTGGTACCTTGAGCTCAGCGGGGCACTGCGACGTGATGTCGGCTGCGCACCGTGGCCTCTTGCTGCACCCCGACGATCCCACCGGCACCGGCAAGAAGTCCATGGGCATGTTGAAGCCGTCGACGACGGTGATGTCGAAGTAGTCGTCCCTGCCGTTGTTGCCACCACTCAGGGTGAACTCTGCAGAAGTCACCGGCGGACGGCCGCTGGTCGCGCATGCCAGCACGCCGCCGCAGTCACCCGTCTGGCAGGACCTGTTGCCGGGCCGTCGAATGAACAGCCTGTGCGCGCCCACAAGCGGCCGTTTTGGGTGTTGCTGGGTACTTGGAGAACCCAAGAGTTCCCTGGGTCGAGCCGCTTGCCGCCGCCCACCGGTAAGGCGGCCGGCCACACGATGTAGGAGCACCGGTTGGTGATGTTGAAGATGGTGGCTTGGCTGCTGCTGGGGGCGACAACGACGGCGATGAAGAAGACCAGGAGGAGACGGCGTGTCCAGGTCCTCTCCACTTCCATTTTTTTGTGTGTCTGTGTGATAGGTGCAGGTGAAATCTTTCAGAGGTGCAATAATAGAGCTCTTTTGGCACATGTGCGTTTTCAGCGGGTCAATGTAACCTGTTGGGAATTAGGAACTTTCTTGGAACACAGCTCCTCTCTGGCATTTGCGTGTTGAACGCCTCAACGGCGGCCCCCTCACCACTGCTGTGCTGCTGCTGGTGGACATAAGATGGTTCTCCAAGTCCCAGAGAGTCAGAGGTAATTGCAAAGCTTCCTTTTGCTGCTCAATCATCTGAAAAACACTACCCTGTAAATTCCAAACAGACCAATGCAGAGCAAGGGAGAAATACTGGTTCAGAATTCGAAAAACAAGTGTAATACTGTCTCTTCCAAATTGTCCTGACAGAGAGCGCAGTTGTAACCTTCATCTAGATGCTTATGTCTTCTTCTCAACATATTCCGTGTGTTCAGCCTATCATTAAGTCGCAGCCAGGTGAAAATTTTGACTTTAGGCACACATTTGGATTTCCAAATCCACTTTAAAGTTTTCGAATGGTGCTATGAAGTGGTGTTTGAAAAAATTTCCTGGAGAATATATATATATACGTAGTTCTTTCAGGGCCCTGAGCGGCAGCATCGATGGAGCAGGTCTCAAACTGCCGCACTTCAAAATAGATATGTTTTCCAGATAACGGAGTTCCCCCAGCCACTCGGGAAGCATACAGAGAGCAGAACATGATGAAATACTCAGAGTTCAGAGGGATGCGAGGCTCCGCATGCTCTCTGGCAGCTCGGTTAGGCCATCACTCGTAATTACCAAGTATTCCAGTGCTGTCAAGTGTTGCAACAACTCCCATCGACATCCAGATCCATACGATGCTGCTCCTGCTAGTGGTGGCATGCCGCTCACTTCGAGATCCTTTAGGCAGCTAAAATTAATAGAAGGCGAGCCTACACTACTTGAAGGCAATGAGGACCTTTGGTCTAAGCCTGACATTTCCAATAGCTGCACGTTGCTCTTATCCAACCACAGTTTCTTCAGCGACAAAGGAAAGTATGGCATCACCATCAGTTCGGGACACTCCATTATAGTGAGAACTGATAGACGATTACCAATCTGCACTTGTCCCACTTCTACGTTAGCCAAGCTCCCCTCTGTTACCATCCAGACCACGCCCAAACATGGCATTCCAGCCATAAATAACTCATACAGTGAAGGAAACGGACCTCCGCTTATGCTTTTAAGAGCAGTCAAATTTTCTAACTGAAGTCTCTTCAAACAATGCAAGTCTGTTAGCCCCTCCAGACGCTCCAATTTTGGGAAATCTGACAGATTCAACCAGTAGTCGGAAGCGAAACATCCACTGTGTGCATTCCTGACCTGAATACCTGACAATTGTGAGTTTTTTAATTCCAGGCGGTGGTTCCAACCCTTCCAACTGATTTTCAGAGTTCACCCCTACATTACTTGCACAATCTAGTGTCAGGCTATGAAGGTGCGCCCGTCCGACGGCTGGTGGCGGCAACGGGGCCGTCGCGCGGCCGGCCAGAGGTGGCAGCAGGGGCCGGATCCGGGCCCCTTGGGGCCGGATCTGGCGTGGCCTTGCCGCGCTCGGCCTGCGGCGGCCCGGCCAGCGGCCCCCCCTCGGCGGTGGCTGGTTCTGGCGTCGCTGCGGTGGCCCGGCCAGCGGCCCCTCTCGGCGGTGGCAGACCTGGGCTAGGTTGGCCATGGTTTGGTCGGCTGGGCGGCGGCTGCCGCCGCGCCGGCGTGTCGGGCGGCTCCATCTCCATCTGGCGGCCGGGCGCTCATGGCGGTTTCCCTGCGGCTGGCCATGAGCGTTGGCTGCGGGTGACTGCCCACCCCAGCCGGTCCTGGTGGCCAGCCATTTGCGGGACATCCCTGCGGCCTTGCTCGAGCAGCTTCTTGGGTGAAAACCTTGCCCAACTCTTGCTTGGGCCAGCGGCGGTGGTAAAACATGTGCCAACTACCTTCCTGAAGGCATCATCGAAGTTTCTGCTCGTCGCGCGAGTCGTTCGTGGTGGCGGTTCTAGGACGGAAGTCCTCATGCTCGTCGTTCAACGTTGTTGGCATCTGCGGATGTCATCTCCTCCCTGTCGTTGAAGCACTTCTGCTGCCGGCTCGCCTCCCTCGCTGAGCTGCTCCTAGCTGTGTTGTGTCTGCGTGTGCTTCAACTCCATCTTCGCATTGGTCTGTCCAGCTCGGTTGTTCTATGCTGCTATAGTCGTCATTTGGTTCTCCGCAGCGGATACTTGGCCTCTTGCGCTCTTTTCGGCGTATGCTTTGCCGTCGAAGTCGCTACACTCTTGCGGATACTTTGCCATGTGGTCGCTGGTGGACGTATTGCCGCCGTGTTGCTTGGTCTGCTTTGACGGATGCTTTGCCGTCGATGTGGCTTCGGTCTCCCCTCACTGGCAGATACTTTGCTGCCGTGAGCGTGATGGCCCCTCTACGCAGATACTTTGCCGCTTCAATTGTTGGTCTCTCGGTGGATACTTTGCCACCATGGCTTCATCACCTCTGTTGGCAACCTTTGCATTGATGTCCTTTTCTTTGTAGGTCTACTTAGCTAGGGTTGTTAGGTGGAGGGTCCCTCCTTTTCATTCTTCTTGCTTTTTATCGGTAACTTGATCTGTATCTGAGGCTGTCTGATCGTAATCCTCATTACCTTCAGCAACCTCCTCCCTGTAATCCAAATTCTCTTCTTCTTAATGAAATATGTGCAGCGCACGATCTTGAAAATTTTTTCTTGGCCGTGGATAACAGAGTCCGATTACTAGACCTACAAACATATCTTTCCTTCATGAGACTAAACTTTATGTACAAAAATTTGTCCGGGATTAACCACGATTACACTACACAGTTCAGTTCAGTTCAGTTCTTTTCCACGATGGATGAGGAATGTGTAAGTCTTGTCCTCAGACTTGTTCTTGCATGCAAGAGCAACTTCCAGTTAAAAACTTTCAACTCCAATGCAAGCCACACTGGGTTACTAGCTCAGAACTGCGTCCAGCTCCCTCTGCTTGGGCTTGCTATTCCTTCTCTTTCGCCGTGCGGTGCCTGAACGATGCACAACAGTTCAGAAATCACAAATCTCTCCAGGGAAACTGTTCAGGAATATTCACACCGTCAGAGACATTGTTACCTTGTCTTCAGCCTTAAGCGAGTCCATGAGATCTCCCATGCCTGCTACTGCTTCTTGTCCTTGCACCATAGTCATCAACTTCTGCATCTGAGCACGCATTTGAAAGAGCTGGGCAACCAGTTGGCTCACCTAATAATCATGAAAAATGAAAAATGACAATCTTGTTAGCTGCATCGTTTGGTATAAATAAAGCATATTATGGACTTCTGAAGACTGGGGATAACATAAGAATAAAACTAAATCTCACCTCTTTTTCAATCTTTCCAGGCTCCTCAGCCACTCTTATCCTCCTATCACGTAATTCAGCCAGTAAGTCTGGCTTCTCCCTTTCCTATGTGCATCGCAGAAAACATACAATCATGAAACATACAATCATGCATTCATGTCAACAACACAAGCATCCAATTAAGCTTCATATATATAGCTAAAATTCAGGGCAAACACGTACCAGCAGTCATGGCATTTATCATTGACTCCACAAATGCAAGTCTTTTTTCAGCTTCTAGAATTTGTGCAGGAGTTATCTGTTTATCATATATCAAACTTAAACAAACTTGTAATTCATAGCGGTAAAGTTGGAGAACATGTTTAACTCCACATGGTCATGTACCTTGTTCACGCCTGGCATCATTCCAATAATGCGGCTCACGGAACCCATTTTTGCAACATTTTGAGATGGTTTTAAGAAATCGATGAAGTCAAACTTTGCACTCATGATCTTCTTCTGTAGTTCCATAGCCTCTTCTTGCCGCATCTATTTGTACCACACATAGAGATGTAAATAACATAAAATCCTCGCAACATTTGTTAAACAAAACAGAACACATGTACCTTGTTGCATCATTAGAAATGAACGGCCTGACATTCTATCTTGAAGACACCGCACCATGCGATCTGTACTCTTTACAAAAGCTCCATGAGCTTGAACTATCATAATGCACACCTCCACAAAACAAATGCAGCTCGTCTACCTGAAATCAGAACTGAAATTAACCTCACACATGCATCTGTTGTAAGTTTCATGTTTTTTTAATTCAGGGTGGTCCTTGGACCCTTCTTGTTAGAGCAGAGGAGGCAGAAGGAAACTAGAGATTTACCTTCTTGAATGAATTGTGTTTCTGCTTGCTGCAATCGCACGCTGTTCGGCTGTTGGTATGCCAGCTTGAGTACTAGCAACAATGGCATTGATAAATATATAATAATACCTCGAAACTGTATGTGCTGTGCAAAGCAATCCTGCTGGAATTTTGATACCCATAAGTAAGAGTGTGCACATATGCACACACGGACACGCCCAAAGCAAATGTGAAGCACATGTAGACCTTGAATGTCTGCAATGATCGAATTAAGATGGATGAGGAATTGCTAAGGTTGGCCAGTGAATGTGCACTAGGTAAACCGGAAGCAATCGTCAGAGTTTGATGAACTCACCAGATGAAGTGCCAACAGGCAGTCAATTACCGAATCCTCAAATGAGGGATGTGGGAGATGAGATGCCAGTCCTTCCCCTTCCTTGTCTTGCAGCGCCTCTGCAGATCAGGGCAGCCCATGATCTCCAGTCTCCACAGAGCGGTGAGGCCTTTAATCCACTTAGGCAATGATCTGATGCCCGGGCAGTCGAAGACACGAAGCTCTTCAAGGGAGGTGAGGCAGCACAACGATTCAGGAACGGAAGTCAGGCATGGCAAGCTCCATATCTCGAATTCCCTTAGAGAGCGGAGTTCCTGCAGTGATTCGGGTAGTTGGCGAAGTGCCTCGCAGTCTCCTACTTCGAACTCCTGGAGGGAAGTGAGGCAGCCCAATGATTGCAGAAGGCACGTCGGGCTCGGCAACGATGAAATTGTGACTCCTGAGTACGCGTAGAGAATGAAGTTCCCCAACATAATCGGGAAGTTGGCCAAGTGCATCACATTCTCTTATATGGAGCTCCTGGAGGGAGGTGAGATACCCCAAAGATTGTGGAAGGCTGCTCAGGTTTTGTAATTTCTCAATGTATAGTAGTTGTAGAGAACGGAGCTCTCGGAGACATTCTGACTGAGAGTGGAAGTTACGACAATTTATTATTTGGAGATCTGTGAGTGAGGTCAGCTGCCTGAATGATTGGGGGAGGCTATGTATGCCGTCACAATTATCAATTTCCAGAGTCTGCAGAGACGGAGAGCAGAGGTCTCCCACCCACCCACTCTCATACATTTCAAGTTCTTTGAGGGCCCTGAGTGGCTGCATCGATGGAGCAGGTCTCAAACTGCGGCACTCCAAAATGGTCATGGTTTCCAGATAACGGAGTTCCCCAAGCCACTCTGGAAGCATGCAGAGAGCAGGGCATGATGAAATACTAAGGGTTCGGAGGGATGCAAGACCCCGGATGCTCTCCGGCAGCTCGGTTAGGCCAGTACAGCCCCTAATTTCCAAGGACTCCAGTGCTGTCAAGTGTTGCAGTAACTTCCATCGACATTCAGATCCACACGATGCTGCTCCTGCTGGTGGTGGCATGCCTGCACTACTTGAAGGCAAACCTGCACTACTTGAAGGCAATGAGGACATTTGGTCTAAGCCTGGCAGTTCCAATAGCTGCGCGTTACTGCTAACCAAAGACAAGTCCTTCAGTGACGGAGGAAAGTATGGCATCACCATCAATTTGGGACACTCTGATATAGTTAGAATTGATAGACGATTACCAATCTGCACTTGTCCCCCTTCCACGTCAAACAAGCTTACCTTTGTTGCCATCCAAAGCACGCCCAAACTTGGCATTCCATGCATAAATAACTGAGACAGTGAAGGAAATGGACCTCCGCTTATGCTTTTAAGAGCAGTGAAATCTTGTAGCTTAAGTTTCTCCAAACAAGGCAATTCTGTTAGCCTCTCCAGACACTCTAATTTTGGGAAATCTGACAGTTCTAACTCGCTTAACAGTCTGAACCGAAACATCCACTGCATGGATTCCTGACCTAAATAACTAACAATTTTGAGGTTTTTAATTCCAGGCGGTGGTTCAAACCCTTCCAGCTGATTTCCCGAGTTCGCCCCCACATCACTTGCACAAATTAGTGTCAGGCTCTGTAGGTTTGTCTTATGCTTCAACCATTCATTGTGTGCAACATTTGGGTCCACAAAATGTGCAATACCACGGATAGTTAGTTCCCCGCTGATCTTATTAATGTTGTCAAGCTCTGAAATTTTTGCATGATTTTCATCATCCTCTCCCATAACAAATAGTCCCAGCATTTCAAGTTGAGTAAGCTGTGCAATCCCTTTTGGAATCGCTCGTAACTTTGCACATCCTTGCAGGTTCAGAACAATAAGCTTGTTCAAGTTCCCTATGCCTTCAGGCAACTCTACCAACTCAGAACACCATTGAAGGTCCAAACACTCCAGGTTTTTTAGCATTGTGATACTTCATGGTAGCCTCTCAAGTTTGGTATGACCTAGTCTCAGTACTCGTAGCCTTTTATTCTTGCCGATAGAGCTTGGTAAAGTTGCAACCTTTGGACAATGAAAAAGTTCTATGCTAGAAATCATGACACAGTTGCCAATAGAATTTGGCAAACTTGTTAGATTGTCACATTGTGACAAGTTGACCACCCTCAACTTCTGGAGCTTACCAATGGATTCTGGTAACTTGGCAAGGTAAGAGCTTGAGGTTACATGAAGAGTCTGCAGGCTCCAAATTTCTGAAATAACCTCTGGAAGTGTTTCACATTTCAGCCCTAAAATGTTGAGGTACCTTAAATTTTTTGTCTGTAGCATGGCTGTGAGTGCTGATGTATGTATATCTCTCACAGTGATACTGCGCAAGTGTTTTGCATCTTTCAATGCCTTGCCAAATATGAAATCATCATTTTTAGTAATATACATAGCACGTGCCTTTTGAAATGTATGTTTGGGTGGAATATGTCTTGTCTCTTCCGTTATAGAAAAATATCTGCAGATCTTTGTGCAATCAGCTACTTTATTGGGCACAGCATGTGAAATCTCCTTGCCCAAAATGAGTTGGGCAAGATCATACACCAAATCATGCATCTTACACATTACTCTTCCATCCCATGCTTCCTTCACATCTTGTAGGAAATACGTTTGCACAAGATGACTAAAGTAGTCCTCGCCAGCATATTCCAAGTAGTTAAAACCATCTTCTCTGACCATATCATGCGCAATCCATTGGTCAATCAATTGGTCTTTATCCATCCAGTGACCTCTAGGAAAAATTGAACATATTGTGAAACACTTTTATAGATGAGATGGCAAGTTAAAATAGCTCAACCACAAGCAGTCAAATACTTGATGCTTTTTGTTGTCGACATTTAATAAATTACTGTTTTTTATGGCTTGCCATTGCTCTAATCGCTTCTTGACACGGAGGACCCCGGCAACAACTTTAATTGCTAGCGGCACTCCACCACACTTGTTCACAATCTCTTTGCCGACTTCTTCGAAGTCATGTTCCACAGCATTTCCATAACTTTGCTGAAATAGTTTCCAGCTGTAATCCTTAGATAATAATGGCAAATTAATTAGTGTTGTAGATTTCACTGCTTCAGCAACATTTCTTTCACGAGTAGTGAGTAGAATCCTGCTTCCTCGTGAGCCATCTTTTTAGATGTACCATGAACTTTCCCCATTCAATATAGTTTTGAGTCCAAACATCATCCAGTACAAGTAGGAACATATTTTGTTGGCCATATATCTCAAGGAAAGGCCATCGGACCTCTCGTTTGAAATAGCATCAAATAGCTTCTTGAGAATTTTTTCACGTTGAAATTCCTCCTGTGACACATGAACCCATAGTTTAACTTGAAAATGATTATGGTACTTATTTTTGGCTTCACTGAAAACCAGCTGGGCCAGAGTAGTTTTTCCAGACCCACCAAGTCCAACTATTGAAACTGTCTTGATTCTCTGTTGTCCATCATCCGCTAGCAGCTTAGATACAATATCATTCATCTCTCGATCTCTTCCAATTACTTCTGCCTTATCCACAATGGCCAACGTTTGCATTTTCGCAGCTGCGCCTTCTACACGGCTAACAACCTCATGGCCAACCAATGAATTCATAACGGTTCTCTGCTTCACGATGTCATCAAAGGTCTTCTTGATTTTCTTGATCTTTTTAGCAGCCTTGCATTGAACTATAAATGATTTTGGTTTTGTGTACAGGTATTTGGACACAATACCACCATCAACATCAGCTTCATATTTTTCGGCCTTCAGTTGGAACTCATCCGCAACATCATCAACATTGTAAGCAGCTTCTTTCAACTTATTGAGCCATGGATCGTCCCCCATAGCTCTGTCTCCTGCTGCTTCGAGCCAGCTATTGATCACTTGAGCTAGATCTTGGAGTTCCCGGAGGTCCTCTTTCACACCCACTATTGAGCTGTACTCTTTGAATACCAGTGGAGCTAATTTGTTGCCCACAAGCTTCAACGTTGCAGATACTGCAGCAGACACTGCAGCAGCTTCAATACTAACCATGTTTCTGTAAGCTCCTTCTTTCGACTAGATTTCCTACAAATTAAAATTTGGAAATAAGGAATTTTTTAAAGAAAAGGAATCATTTAGTTCTAGTACTTTCTTGTGGAATTATGAATTATCTGTTTTTGATATCTGACCTGCGCAAACAAGTGTAGCTAGCCCTCGGCCTCTTGATAAATGCTGCTGATGAAGTGTTTCAGGCAGTCTTTTACAGCCTGAGAACAGGTGGAGGATTATCTCAAGGTGCTGATCAATTGGAATGTCACGCCTCAAACAGCAAGTGTTCAAAAGGAAAGAGCCTGAGAACAGATGGAGTATTATTTTTCTAGGCTGTGGAAGAGGAACATAAACTAGCTCCGGCTTAAATCGTCAGACAGAGAAAGGAAAGGTGAATAAGGGCAAGATGAATATACTAGAACGTCAAGCACAGAAGAATCAACAGCATCCTTGTAGTTACAAACAGTTTGATCTTCTAATTGGAAGTGCTTGACCTTCAGTGCCCGTGAAGAGTCAGAAAATACTGGTGTAAGTACAGAAAGTGTACAAGGCACTGGGGATGCAAACTGGATGTCATATTCTTGCTGGTTACAGGTAGAATCGTGTAAATACCTGGATCTTAAACAAGAGGTGGTGCTGCTGCTCCTTATCTCCTGAACGAGATGTGTGCGTGCGAATCGTAACTGGATTTGCACAAATGAAAGGCGCAACTAAGATTACTTCAGCATGAGCCCCTGGATCCAGATGACCAGGCTAAGCAAGTTTTGTGGAAATCGCCTAGTTCTAGTTTTGTGACGCTGCTCTTTTCCTGGTAAAATCGCTAAGCAAGGGCAGGTCAATAGCTGTAGCTTGTGGGAGGGTCGGTCAGATGTGGACGGCTAAAGAAATGCCGCGGAAAAAAGGAAGTTGGAGTTGGAGCAGGTTCAGTGGAGCATTATTTAATTTGAATCTGTTCTGCCCGCCCATCACATCGGGTGTCAACAGGAACGGATAAACAAACGGTAACAAAAATGGAACATTTGATTAGTATTGTTTTGTTTGGTTGAGTTGGCGGGCACCCACGTCGTTACCGAGATCCTTTATAAATCGTTACCATGGCATCAGCTTAGGTCCCATATCAAACAAACAATTACTATTGACACTGTAATCAAGTCATCACGCTGTAAAACATGTGAACAAACAACTAGTAAAAGCAAAGGGTCGTCATGGAAAATCCCCTATTTATGAAAAGGTACCTAATTTTGCTATTCCATTCGAGGAAAGGACTAGCCTGCCTTGTAATGGTTAAGTTATGGTGTGTTTGATTTGAGGAATGTGACGTGGCATCATATTCTCACTAGTTCCTCATCTATTTGATTGATTTATAGATTGGAATTAATTGATCCATCACGGTTCCATGCATCATAAACTAATAAGTAGTATAACTATGAGGAATAGAATCGTTGTAATAGTTTTTTTCTTTTGAAATCAACTTATGATAGACCATCTTATCTAAAATGAGATGGATCTATACAATTAGGATTCTATTTAGCATGACTTTAGATCCTTTTTTAGTGCGTGAAATAGCTACAGCCGGTAAAGCAAAAAAAAAAAAAAAAATAGTGGCTTTATTGGTTTCTAGTTATTTTTGAAAAGAGTTATAAAATAATGTCTCCTTGCTACAATGTACGGAGGAGCCGGAACAGACCCCAATTCCCTCAAATAAGACCTGTGTAGGTGAAAGTGGCCCACTTCCGATTTTTCCCTGCCACTTGTTGGGTAAATTTGAACACCATATCAGTGATGAAACAATAACATGTGATGTAATTAGGGATGCAAATGGGCAGTTTTGTGTCAATAGTTTAAATCCTTGGCACACTATCAAACACTTGTATATTCTCAAAAATAATTGGCTAACATTTTGGGCCTTTGTTCACTGCTGTAATATGTTTGATAGTGTGCCTTCACTAGAAATGCATTGCGAGTATTTAGTTAGTGAGTCTTGGACTCTTGGTCAATAAAAAGGTCCACTTGGAGTTTATTTACTGACAGAGGTGAGGTGGAAAGGCGTGTTAAAGAGAAATTAAACCAGTCTTTCGGTTTCCCACGAATATTTTTTGCTCTTTCTCATCAAATCCCCATATGTATAGAGAGTATTAAATATAGTAGAAAAAATAACTAATTACATAAATTATGATAACTTTGTGAGACAAATCTTTTAAACCTAATTAGTCTATGATTTGACAATATCTTTTCTGATTAATTATACTCAAAAATTGTCTCATAGTTTCCTGATGAGTTCAATAATTTGTTTTTATTAGTATTTGAAACTTCTTTCCGATATCCCTCCGATATTTTGATGTGACATAGACAAAAAAAAATTTCCACTCCATCCAAACACCCCCTTAGTCAAGCAAAGGAAAAAGTCTAAACCCCACCCCCAACTATTAACGTTGATGCACTTTATACCCTGAACTATAAAACCAGGTATTGTACACCCTGAACTATAGAAACCGGTGCAAATAACACCTTGGAGTGGTTTTTGAAGGGTGGTTTTGCTTTCAGATAACGTGGTTTTGTCTTTGTCTTTTTTTATTTATTTTGGCTGAATATTCAAAAAATTATAGTAAATCACAAAAAAATCATAAAATAGAAAATATAATTTTGTTAGACTCCACATCAGTAGATCTACACAGTGAACATATAATATAGTATATTTTGGTACAAAGTTTTTTGCTGTAATTTTAGACCTATATCTTTTGTAATTAAATAGAATAATTCATAACCATAATTTCTATGGTCAAATTATGGTAAAATTTTTATAGGTGAGCTTATTATGATATGCTTCAATTGTACTAAAAATTTTATAATTATTGGATCATTTATAGATTTATTTATATTTAACAAGCATAAACCTAATTATAAACCTAAATAAATCTATAACTAAGTTATATGTGATCCAATAATAATAAAATTTTTACTACAGTTCAAGCATATCATAATAAGCTCACCATAAAAATTTCACCATAATTTGACTATAGAAATTATGGTTATGAATTATTCCATTTAATTAAAAAATATATAGGTCTAAAATTACAAAGAAAAACTTTGTACGAAAAATATACTATATATTATATATTCACTGTGTAGATCTATTTGATGTGGAGTCCAACAAAATTACATTTTCTATTTTATAATTTTTCTATGATTTACTATGATTTTTGAAGATTCAGCAAAATAAATAAAAAAGAAAAGACAAAACCACATTACTGTAGCAAAAAAACCACCCTCCAAAACCGCTTAATGAAGGAATAGTGGTGCTCAACTGTTGTCTCACTACTAGAACAAGATCGAATATAATCAGCATGTAACCCTTTCATATCTAGAACACTAATTCCTTGTTTACTACAAAAAGTTGTCACTTCTTCTAGAAGTTTGCTCCAACCATGATCTCTTAGATTCTGAATCAATTTTTTTGTGGTGGCAACATCATCCATGGCATTTACAATATCTTGATATTTCTGTTGTAACTTTCTGCAAAGAAGATGTGTGATTCCCATCAACTCTTTCATTAGATGTAAAATAAATACAAAGTCAAAAGACATCATCAATCTAACAGCACCAGCAGCCTTCCCTCTTACTGAAGCAGTACTTCCTGGACCTTTAGAAGTAGCAATATCTTCAAGTACTAAATAGGTAGCTTTGTATGCTCTCAAAAGGCTACAAATAGAATCATAATGAGAGCTCCACCTAGTGTCACCAGACCTCCTTAATGTTCCAATTTGGTTTGCTCCACTTGCAGTTTCTAAGTCACCGAGTTCAATAAGACGTTCCATTTCAGCTACTTGATTAGCATGCAGATCATCATTTCTTTTACTAGAAGAAACAACAGTATTGACAATAAAAGAAAGATGATCCAAAAAGTTTTCAACCTCATATACTTCTTTAGATGCAGCAACAAGAGCTAATTGTAATTGATGAGCAAAGCAGTGCACATAATATGCATAAGGGCAATCTTCCCTGAATTTGGCCTGCAGTCTGTTCCACTCTCCACGCATGTTACTAGCACCATCATATCCTTGTCCACGAATATTTTGCACATCTAGATTATGATAAGATAAGACAGAGCATAATTCTTGGTGAAGAGTAGCTGATGATGTGTCATGAACATGAACAAGATCAAGAAACCTTTCCCGAATGAACCCCTCTTTGTCAACAAAACGAACAACAACTGCCATTTGTTCTCTTTTTGACTCATCCCTAGACTCATCAACAATCAAGCAAAATTTAGAATCACCAATTTCATGACGAATTGTCGCTTGCACTTTAGAAGCCATAACATCCAAAATCTCCTTTTGAATTTTCGGTGATGTATATTTGGCATTTTGTGGAGCATTTTCTAGTACAACTGCATTGACATCTTCGCTATACGAAGCAAGAAGTTTCACCATTTCCAGAAAATTACCTTGGTTCTTTGAAGTAGCTGATTCATCGTTTCCTCGAAAAGGGCAAGCTTGAAATGCTAACCATCGAACTGCATTAATAGATGTCCCAAGATGCAACCTATTCTTCTTGATATCGTCTTGTGTTTGTTTCTCCACCACATGCTCAATATGGCCTCTTGTATTCTTCAAATTCTCATAACACTTCACATTAAAATTATGAGCAGATTTACTATTACTTCCCATGTGAACCAAGAATGAACATTCAGCACCATTATTGACTTTTTTCCAAGTGTTAAATCCTTTCAGTAAATGTATCTGAACCTGCCTTTCCACATGGCTTCTTAGAAAATAGAAAGCAAGGAAAACAAAAGGCTGTATCTTTTGCCGGTGAATATTCTAGCCAAGGAAAAGCATTAAACCAGTGAGACTGAAACCTACGTGGATGAGTTGCTGGACCAGAAGCAGGATATATGTCCATATGAAATTGATAAGGACCATGCATCATGTATACTTTGCGAACTTGATCTCTTTCATTAGCCGGATACTCTCAAATTTGCTCACGTAAGCCTGGATCTCGTTCAACTATCAGAACGCTGGCATCAGCAATGTCAGCATTAACCCTTTGAACTTTTGATGCTGGTTGTCTCGGTGCTTCTTGAGCAGTCCTCTGTTCTTCAAGGTTAGGCGCTTCCTCTTCGACCACAGCAACTTCATCTATTTGAGAGCAAACAACAGGAGAATTATTTTGCTCCCATCCATGTCCATCGCCATCTCTATCTACCTTCTTGAAAAAAGAATCAAATTTTCTTTTAGGGGGCATTATTTCCTACATGAATTAGCGTGTGATAAATTGAATCAAAATGCAATTAAAAGAGATGGAATCGCCTCATATGAATAAAATAGACTTACTTTACGGCCAGATGCGAACTGGATCGGTGGCTGAAGTTCAGGCTTTGGCTCTGAGGCTCTGAATCTTTGATCGTTGCTCGCCTGCTGCTGCTTCGGTGCTGCCTGCTAGTGATCGGCTAATCGCAAAAATGATCGGCAGTCTGCTCTACTCGTGCTCTCCAACTCCGTCTGAACTGATCGCTATCGTTAAACGTGGCCGCATGGGAACTGGAAGTGGCACGAGCGGAGATTGGCGAGTCACGCGGCGTGTGGCGCGCGACGGCACGCGTCTTCGACTCTTCTGTTTCCTTCCGTTCCTTCTGTTGTTGGGCTGGGCCGAGGGGGTCCTAAAAACATTTTTGCCGCAGGGGGGTTTGTGTGGGTGGGGTGGTGTGGAGCGCGGCCCCTGCTGGCCACCCCCCAGTTCCGCCTCTGGCTATTTGCCACTATTTGTTGGTTAGCTGGGCTTGCCCGGAAAGTGCAGAAAAGGTCCACGTGTAGCTAGCTACTGCTGTTTTTTCTGTTGTTGCCTTTATGCAAGGTTTTTGGTGCGTGGTATACTTTATTTTAGACTTAATATCACATTTGGATGCTACGAACCTCTATCAAGGGTGGTATAAAACAGTAGGACAAAACACAAAGTTGTAAGAGGAAACTTGGGGAAGGAGTAAGAGGAAGGGGGAACAGAGGAAGGGTATAGGACGGCACGATGGCCGGTTCAGAGTTGGATTAGGTTCTCAGTTTTTACGTAGTTCTTCCTCCGGTCTCTCACTTGGCTCTCATAGCCAACTAGCAGGAACCCCGTGCAAGCATGGGGGCTTTGATTTTTTTCCTACAGTGGTGTTGCTAATGGGTTTGCACTATTAGTAACGGGTTTACACTGTTTACTAACGGGTTGGTGCTATTCACTTGACCCGTTATTGTTGCTAACAGGTCTGTACTGTTTTTATTAATCGGTATTTACTGTTTACAATGGGTCAGGTGTTCACTGTTCATAACGGATCAGTTTGGTACTGTTTACGCGACCCGTTACTATCGCGGGAACACTGTCTTTGTGAGAGGGGCACTGTAGAGCTACAGTGTTTCTGAGTCTTGGGGCATGGTATACACTTTTAGTTGTGTAGGTAGATTACATCACACAGTCCACCGTGGGCCGGACACTTTGGGATTAGACCATGCTGTCCTCCGACTCCGAGGCCGGGTTAAGGGCTCCTCTTCAATGACTTCGCTGGGCTCAGGATGGGAAGCAGGGGTGCTGACACGTCTTTATTATTAATAGGAGATATAGCTATTTGAACAAAGTTGTTTTTGGTAAAGGTGACCATTTTTTTTCTTGTATTGTTCAAGCAAATGTATTGGTTATGGCATTAGGAAAAACTACACCAACGATGCGATGATAAACCTGAAGATGTTCAAATTACCCTGATTAAATCGGATTATCATCCTCTGACCAACCTAGCTTAAATAGAATAATTCATATATATATATATCCTCTGACCAACCTAGCTTAATTAAAAAATAGTGACATTAAATCAAAAAAATGCAAGCACACGTGGTGGATATATAGGTTCTACCATAATATTGAATCTACTAACCGATTGTTTCGCAAGTCAACTGAACATTCGTGTAGTGGGACAATACACGTTGTAGAAAGCATCAAATGTGAATGAGGTAAAACTGATCATGACAATTGCATTTACATGAGTTGGTGGCCATCTTTTTTCGCATGTCTATAGACAACAATAACCACGTATAAGTAGGAGCAGCAATTTCACACTACAGACTCTAAACACTAGTCTACGGTTCCGAACGCTATTTTATCGTGGCTCGTACAAATGGAGGTTGCTTGTCTGTCATGGTAATCACTAGCTACATCGTCTTTTGCCGTTAGCCCAACCAAAACCATTGATCTCAGCACTGTTTTTTTTTTTTTTTTTTTTTTGAGCAAATGATCTCAGCACTAGCTGACGATGCAGAGACACTTGAGATAAACTAGCCGATAAACAACGAGCCCCCCATATCACCACGGGCACAAGGGCCCAAAGACTCTTCTTACTTTGCCCGCTTCTGGGCCATGCCAGCCCATTAACGTGCCCCCGTGCGGTTAAGCCCACCTACACGACACCTGACCCCACAACCGTAGACGATTATCAATACCAGGCCGCCTCCGGTTCCGGCGTCCCCTCCTGGGATCTTCGCCGGCGCTGCCTAGCACGCTTTCCGTCGACGAGGATATGCAGGACATGGCCATGTCGTACCCTTCAGTGCGCTCAGGTGTGGCCACTGGGCGGGGCGGGCGCTTGGGGCCAAACACTGGCGGCGGCACCCGAGCAGTTTGAGTTCCCCCAAGAACTGGCCGATTCTGTGGACGCGTGCTGCCTCCACCGTCCAGTCGATTCCGGAGCCGTGGTAAGTGTTCTTTGATCTAGGTGTCAATTCCTTAAGCCAGTTGATGCTTCAGTGGAGGTTCTGTTGTGACTAGTCTCTGAACTCTGCTAGAGTGCTATATAATCTGTCATTATTTGGCCATTTTATGTTATCGGAATTAAGTACGCATTGCTGGACCACTGATTGGGAACTAGTACGAGTCTGTTTAGGAGTCAAGTGCTCGTTGGTGGCATTCAGGTATTGACCTGAGAAGTAAAACTGATGTATTCCCTTCTGAATTCAGTTCAGCTACAATGGCAATTTTAGTTGCAACTCAGCTGGACAGTAGATAGTCCATTTCTACCTTACAAAACTAAACTTCTAAATGAATGCATGATTGGCTACATGAGAACTGTGCCTGTTGGGAAGTTTTTTTTTTTCTTCAAAAGGGCAGCAAAAGCTAATAAGCTATACCGTTTCAGCACTTGTTTTCTTATTTCTGCCTGTCAGACAGTGCAAGTCCAGTTTTAGGTATACAATGCTATGACCCACTTCCATCATGCAACGGTTGTAATAATATCATCATTTATAGCTTACATTTGGTTCTATTTTCTTCCACTTGATATGTTTGTTTTTGTTCCTAATTCAAATATCCAATTTCTGATTTTTTTTTATTACCCAATAAATCTTGTCCATGTAGGTGCTAGTTTGAATACTGATGGAGCCATATGATTCCCTATGTTCTATAGAGATCATTTATTGGCGCCTTCATGGATCCAGTCAGCCGTTAGCCCGTTACGTACTGTACGTGCAACACAACCAAGCTTGAACACAACAACGCACAGAAGCAAAACGCGGCCCAGTTTGTCCAAGTGGCAATGGTTAGAGAAGATTTTCAGACACGTACGTGCACTGTTGAACTATTTGCGATCCTGAGATGGTCGGAGAGAACATCCAAGCAACCACAAGGTATATAAGGATTGGCAAGGTATATAAGGATTGGATTCCGACTCTTATTCCTAGCTAATAACCCATTACGTGCGATGCAAAGACTGTTGGGCCTTGCTTGTCACATCACATGTATAGACATAATTTCGTAGTGAAACTATATTTAACTACTGTCATAATCTTATTAGTGTAAACTAATTAATGGCTATAAAACATGCTGGATAATCCCGTAACCTTCAAAAAAGAGGGACCAAAGCTATTATCTTGTCTTTAACAATTTCGTTCGAACAAATTAGTTTTGTTGTGCCTTAGATGTGACCATAGATAGCAGTGTCCATTTTGATGGGAATCCTTGTGTCCTCAGGTTACAACTTCAAGCTCTGATAATTCTCAGGTTACAACTTCAAACCCCTGACGCATTATTAAGAATTAAAGCATCATCTTGCCAGTCCATCGCATAAGACTGAATTATACTTCCAACTTTTCAGAGATTATATATTTTCTAAGATATTAATATTTTATGATTTGAATGGCCTGATAAAGCAAACTGGAAAAAAGATAGGTGATGACATTTTTAGAAGAAATAAAGTTCTTTTTACATTTATATTATATAGTTTTGAGTAGTTTATCTTAAGAAATACTATTGTATAACTTATATCCTTGTGAATCATGCACATAATAATAATGTTACCTTCTGATTTCTGCACGCATTGCAAGAATGACATATTAATCCCTAGTTGTTTCGAGTAAGATATTTTCCAAGAAATGTCATTGCCAAAATATTGTGGCAAGGTGAAACTGTTCAAGAACACAAGATCCACTAAGACAATTTAACCACAATTTTGAATATGCCTACTCCACAGTTATTTTCAACAACCTTTAGGCACAGATTCAAATTGATATGTCTAGGATATAATAATCTTGCAATAACAGTAGTGTGCTTAATAATAAGCAAAAAAAAATCATTTGAGTGACACAAGGTGCTATTGTTACTCTAGCAAAAGGTGCGTGGTTTTAAGAACTGATGGTAGACATTGATTCATCTGTTTCTAACTAAAAATTCCCATATATATCATCCGTAATATTAAAGACTAATGCTCTGGAAAATGGGTACTTCGTCCTAAGAAGGTATAACTTGTAGAGTAATATATGTAAGCTTGGTCCACATGAGAAACTAAGGGAGTAAAAAGACAAGTTTTACAAGACAAAGAAATCTTGAAGACGGTGCTTCTATCCACCAAAACTCTTCCATTAGTTATGCCATTTTATTACGGAGTTGCTTTCTCAAGCCTAGGCATGTAGACATCTCATCCAGAAAAAAGAATAACTTCCTGTAGCTGTCATTCAATTGTTAAATCCTGGACTCGAAGACAAAACTAGCCAAGAAGAGACATGAAATAAGTAAAACGAGTCCCGTAAGAAAACCATACCTTGCATTGACTGGTGCCATAAGAGTAACTATGAGTTAATTTCTCAAGTCCAGCTTGTACATATGCTTGATTCCACACAATGCTAGCTTAGGCAACCACAACACGTATGGACTTTGATCCATATTTCTATGTTTCTAATTTCTATATACATTTTTCTACAAGGTCACTGAGTTGTGACATCAAAATAAAATCTATTTCCTAAAAAAAGGTTAGCTTCATATATAAAAATCGGATTGCCAAGCAGACGGTGTCAAGTAGTGAAAGCCAAGAAATTGTGCAACTACTTAAATACACAATTGACTGATGTCAATAAGACTACTTCTTGTAGTCTCAAAAATAACTTTTGGGCGTTGGCGTGGCCCCAAGTACTACTTCATTTGGCTACAACATATATCGCTGTACTACAACGAAACATCCAGAGTAATTAACCAAAGCATAGAGTAATTAACCAAAACATAACGTAGCCTTAAATTATCATTCGTATAGGAGATGTTTCGTAGGATTCAAATGGCGATATAAATGCATGGGCCACTGTTTATGACGCTGACTCCTATAAAAAGGTAAATATGTTTTTGTCAAAGACTCCATATGTAACACACGCAGGGGGAGGGTGGATCTAGGCTAGCAGATCGGAGGGGGAGGAGGAGGAGGAAGGGAGGGGGAGGCGCTCACTAGGGGTGGCGCTGCGGCGGCGGCGTGCGGCGGCCAAGGCGGCGGCGTGGGTTCAGGTAGGGCGCGGAGTGGGGAAGAAGGGAGAGAGAGAAGGCTCGGGAGATTGGAAATAATGGGAATTACCCAATTACTTTCTTAACTGATCCTAAATGCAATGGTCTAATATTTATAGCCCCAAGCGGACTCTAACGGGAAAGTCCTTATCGAGCACGAACTTTCCAGTTTTCCTAACATTAACTACCTAATTAATTATAATAATAAAAGGTAACTTGCGGCGATGACGTTGGTTACAGCGGGACGGCCACGCGAGCCCCACAGTCCCGAGCACGCAGCGGCGGCGGCGTCGGCTAGGGCGTCGCCGCCCCTTGCCACGTCTGCAGCACCCCCCCGCCGCCCATCTAGGGCGGGCCATGGGGCCCGCTATCCTCCTTGGGCTCTGTCGGGGACCAAAATAAGGGCTCCTTAAGGAAAGCCCAACAAACGCAAAACCAGGCCCTGCAAGCTGCCACTCTTCATTTGGGCCATAGCCCCAAGGCACCAAAGCGCGCATACCGTTATCGGCCCATCCGAGCCCACTCGGCAGGGGCCTCGGACGGGCGTCCGCTCTCCGTCTCGCCCGAACCCCCACCGATAGGGTCTCGGACGAATCCTCACTCTCCGCCTCGCCTGAGCCCCTACCGCCAGGGCCTCGGACGACCCTCCAACTTCCGTCCCGCCCGAGCCCTTGGCGACCAGGCCTTGGACGGGACGCACCGCCCAGGGTCAAGGCCGTACCACCGACTTGACGCATATCCACTACCACCGGTCCCTATTCCGTGTCAGGGGCGTTCCACGCTCTGACAAGAGATGGGCAACGACCCGTCGTAGCCCACGCCGCTGATCATGCTTACGCGACCTCCACAGTGAAGGCCACGCCCGTCACTGTGAGGCGCTATGCTGCCTAACCTCTCTGCCAGGTCCCATCGCCAGGGCTCCGGGACGTCGTCCGCCACGCCGAAGCTGCATCAGCCGACGTCATTCTCCGTGCGGGAGTGTACTGGGCGCCCCCTCCAGTCAACCAACAGTCCACCCATGTTCTCTGAGCCCGGGATGGGCAACCACCACGCCAGCAACAGTCCGCAGCTGTTCCAACCACTCCCCGTACGGCGCCACGCTCCGAGGCCCCCCGAGCCTCGGACTCCATGCGGGTCAAAGCTACAACGGGCCACAGGGCACTGGCATCCCCTCCGTCACACTCCGCCAACTCTGAGAAAGGATGTGGGTCATTTCGTGCAACAGGACCACGGAGGCGACGTCACGCTGCCTCACCACGATCCATGACGGACTGCCCACTCCGAGGCCTCGGACGAGGAAGGACGGAAGCCCACAATCTCGCCATGATACAATCACTCCTTGTAAGGCTCTGCCCTCCCCTTGCGCCTATAAAAGGGGAAGGCAGGGGCCCGTAGATGATAGGAGCACACGAGCCCGATATTGGCACTCCACTCAATCACCACGAGACTTGGGACCCCGTCCCTCTCTCACTGCTTGTACACCCTACCTACGAGCACTTCGGTGCAGGATAATACAAGATCTCCTCTCCCCCACTGGACATAGGGCCTTCTCTTGCCCGAACCAGTATAAATCATTGTGTTCATCTTGCACACCATCCGGGGTTGGGAACACGCACCACAAATTCACTCGTTGGTGCTAGGACCACCAGTTCTAGCACCGATAGTTGGTGCGCTAGGTAGGGGAGCTGTGCGTGTTTCGCCTCTCTTCCCGCCAAACCTCCGGATGGCCAGCTGACGCGACGACACCACGTGGGGGCGTTTTGGCCCCAGCTCTTCACCTCCCCAGCCGTTGGAGTCGGGAACCCTGATCCAGTTCGGGGATCTTAAGTTCGTGTTGACTGGTGTCCAGTTCGACATGGAGCTCCTCCCGACTGCGGCCCGGGGACCCCTCGGTGAGGCCCCGGTGGATCCATCACCAGCCCGGCGCAGAGGCACCGTGGCACCCGCTCCCGCCGTGCTCGGCGGACTCGCCACGACGACAGCAGACTGGAGGAGGGCTTCGCGGCACTGCAGCTGGACGACACCTTCCGTAGGGATGCTCAGCCACTGTCGCCACCACGCCAGCCGTTTGGGATGGCCAATGCTGCTGCTACAAGCGTGGCGTTGGTCTCCACCATCATGGGAGCCCGAAGGAGGCATCCACACCGCCCGCGACGCTCCACAGAGCGCCCTGACGTGGACGTACCCGATGGAACCATCCCTGCCTACGAGGAGTACCTGGTCAGGCAGGAGGAGCAGCGACGCCACTCCGGCGCGCGCTACGTCCACCCGATCCGGCGCTACCTCGAGGATACGGAGCCCAGGGGGTTCATCCCGGAGCACGCCTTCGCCTTTGGCTACCCCGACTGCGACTCTCCGGACAACATGTACGACCCGACGCGCGAGTGCTTCCACGTGGAGGTGGAAGACCTCAGCAATGATGACGATGGCCAGGATCATGACCCTAGGCATGCCGCAAGGCCTGCACCGGCAGCTGTGACCCCGGTGGATCCGGGCGCCTCTCGTCCACGAGGGGAGCGGACCCCACCACCTGCAACCACTCCGAGGGTGGAAGACCCAGCGGCCATGCCACGGGAGCCACGTCGACACACTGTCGAGCAGATCCGCGACCTCAGGGCCAAGCTCGAACACGACCGTCTTCAGCTACGACAGAAGATCAACGCGCTCGAGCAGGGTCAGCGCACGGAGCCTAACCCAAGCCCCGCAGCACGGCAGCGCGCCCGCGACGTCCACCAGAGGATCGTTAAAGACGAAGGAGGCGAGCATCCTCCCCTCTTCCAGCGTGCGAGCCAGAACGTGGCGGCTGCGGCCCTTCTCCTCCGGTCAATGCCGGAGCCCTCCACCCCGGAGGGGCGCTGCATCCGCAACGAGGTGCGGGACTACGTCGAGACTGCCGCGGTCCAGCAGGCCGAAAGCTCAGCCTCACGCCTTTGAGCGCAAGGACGAGGAGCCCCGAGGGCGCCCCTCAAGAGGAGCGGGAGGCCTCAGTCCACCTGGATCCCTCGCAGAGGCGAGCTCGCGAGCGCGTCCAGGACATCCACGGCAGCCTTGACGATGGCGATGCGCGCAACATCGTGAAGAAGGCAAGGGCTCGGGACAGACGCGGTCGCCAGCCGTGCAGGGGCGGCAGGCGCGATAGCGACGAGGACCGTGACGACGCGGACCCCCCGGGGCCTCGTGCCTTCAGCCCGGAGATCTGCAGCGCTCGGTTTCCCTTTCGGTTCCGACAGCCCGCCAACCTCACCAAGTACTCGGGAGAGACAAACCCTGAGGTTTGGCTCAACGACTACCGTCTGGCCTTCCAGCTGGGTGGGGCGAACGATGATCGGCTCATCATCCGCAATCTTCCTCTCCACCTGGGCGACGCCGCTCGAGCCTAGTAGGAGCATCTTCCCGCCAGCACGATCTCTGACTGGGCCTATCTGGTCGAGGTCTTCGTGGGGAATGTCCAAGGCACGTACGTGTGCCCCGGGAACTCCTGGGATCTCCACAGCTGCCTCCAGAAGCCCAACAAATCGCTCCGCGATTTCATCCGCCGTTTCTCCAAGAAGTGCGCCGAGCCGCCCAACGTGGCCGGCACCGCTATCATCAGCGCGTTCCTAGATGGGACAACCTGTAAGGAGCTGGTCCACGAGCTGGGCCGGAAGATGCCCTCCACCGCCAACGAGCTGTTCGAGGTGGCTACGAACTTCGCCTCCGGTGAAGAAGCGGTGGGGGCAATCTTTCGCGGCGCCAACAACAAGGGGAAGCAGGCGGATGAGGGAGCAGGAGGAGCCGCAGCCCGCAACCCCAAGAAGAACAAGAGGGGCAAGCGGAGGGGCAAGCAAGGCAAGGAGGAGGACTCCGAGGATAACCTCGTCGCAGCGGCCGACCGTAAGGCGCCCCGAGGCCCCCCAGGGCCCGGGGCATTCGACGACATGCTCAAGAAGCCGTGCCCTTTCCATAAGTTCCCCGTCAAGCACACCATGGGGGAGTGTGACTTGGCCTGCCGCTTTTACCAGAAACTCCCCCCGCCCGAGGACAAGAAAAAGAAGGAGAAGGAGGACGAAGGCAAAGGTGACGGGTTCCTGGAGGTCCACGATGTCTTTATGATCATCAGAGGTCTCGCGGCGAACCTCTCCCCGCGCCAGATCAAGCGCGAGCGCCGGGAGGTGTTCTCGGTGTGCCCCGCCACGCCGCAGTACCTGCCGTGGTCGACCGACGCTATCACCTATGGCCTCAACGACCACCCGCTCTATGTGCCGAACCCTGGGAGGTACCCGCTCGTGGTGGATCCCGTCGTCGGCAACGTCCGGCTCACCAAGGTGCTGATGGACGGCGGCAGCGCCCTCAACATCCTCTACTACGAGACCCTCAGCCTGCTGGGGATGGAGCACCCGCACCTCCGACCCTCCAACTCCCCCTTTCAGGGCATCTTCCCGGGCAAGCGAGCCTGGCCCCTCGGGCAGATCGACCTCCCCGTTGTCTTCGGAACGCCATCGAACTACCGCAAGGAGGTCATCACCTTCGACGTGGTTGACTTCCGGGGAACTTGTCATGGCATCCTCGGACGTCCCGCGTATGCGAAGTTCATGGCGGTCCCCAACTACACGTACCTCCTCCTCAAGATGCCAGGCCCCAACGTTGTCATCACCGTTGGCTCCTCCTATGAGCACGCGTTCAACTGTGATGTGGAGGCCATCGAGCACGCCGAGGCCGTGGCAGTCTCCGAGGCCCTCGACTCCAAGCGCCACGCTAGCACCTTCAAGCCAGACATCCGGGCTGGGTCCAGACCAGTGAAGCAGCGGCTGCGTCGATTTGACGAGGAGAAGCGTAGAGCCATCGGCGAGGAGGTGAACAAGCTTTTGGCAGCCAGATTCATCAAGGAGGTGTTCGACCCTGAGTGGTTGTCTAATCCTGTACTAGTTAGAAAAAAGAGTGGAAAGTGGAGGATGTGTGTAGACTATACTAGTTTGAATAAAGCATGTCCGAAAGTCCCTTTTCCCTTACCACGTATTGATCAGATAGTCGATTCCACCTCGGGGTGTAAGCTCTTATCCTTCCTTGACGTTTATTTCGGCTGCCACCAAATAAAGATGAAGGAGTCCGACCAGCTCGCAACATCCTTCATCACCCTGTTCGGCATGTACTGCTACGTCACGATGCCCTTCGAGCTCAGGAACGCAGGGGCCACGTACCAGCGGTGCATGCAGGGCGTTTTTGGCGACCACATCGGCGAAACCGTAGAGGCTTACATCGACGACATCGTGGTCAAGACCAAGAGAGGTGATGACCTTATCTCCGACCTCAAGATCACTTTTCAGTGTCTTAACGCCAAGAGCGTCAAGCTCAACCCTGAGAAGTGCGTCTTCGTGGTCCCCCGAGGCATGCTCTTGGGATTCATCGTCTCCAAACGCAGCATCGAGCCCAACCCGGAGAAGGTGACCACGGTGACCAGCATGGGGCCAATTAGGGATCTGAAAGGCGTACAACGGGTCATGGGATGTCTCGCGGCTCTCAACCGCTTCATCTCACGGCTTGGCGAGAAGGGCCTGCCCCTGTACCGCCTCCGGAGAAAGTCAGAGCACTTCTCCTAGACCTCCGAGGCCCAGGAGGCCCTCGACAAGCTCAAAGCTACCCTCACTAGCGCCTCGATACTAGTCCCGCCAGTCGAAGGCGAGCCTCTCCTCCTGTACGTCGCTGCGACCACCCAAGTGGTCAGCGCGGCCATCGTTGTCGAAAGACAGGAGGAGGGCCACGCTTTGCCGGTGCAGAGGCTGGTCTACTTCATCAGCGAGGTGCTGTCTGAGACCAAGGTTCGCTACCCGCAGATCCAGAAATTGCTCTACGCGGTGGTCCTAACTCGGCGTAAGCTCCGGCACTACTTCGACGCCCACCCCATGACGGTGGTCTCTTCCTTCCCGATAGGAGAAATCCTCCAGAACCGGGAAGTCTCGGGGTGGGTCGCCAAGTGGTCTGTTGAGCTCATGGGAGAGACCCTCTCCTACACGCCGAGGAAAGCCATCAAGTCCCAAGTCTTGGCGGACTTCCTCGCGGAGTGGACCAACACTCACACCGCCTCCGCCTCCTCCTCCAGCGGAGGCTTTGGGCGATGTACTTCGATGGGTCCCTGATGAAGACTGGGGCCGGCGTCGGCCTCCTCTTCGTCTCTCCCCACGGAGTGCATATGCGGTACGTAATCCGCCTCCACTTCCTAGCGTCCAACAACATGGCGGAATATGAGGGCCTGCTCAACGGGCTCAAGATCGCCATCGAGCTCAGCATCAAGCACCTCGACGTCCGAGGGGACTCACAGCTCGTCATTGACTAGGTCATGAAGGACTCAAGCTGCCACGACCCCAAGGCGGTGCGCGCCCTAGAGGACAAGTTCGATGGCCTTGAGCTCAACCACGTCGTCCGGAGATACAACGAGGCCGCCGACGAACTCGCCAAGATCTCCACCAGAAGAGCTCCGGTTCCCCTCGACGTCTTCACCTAGGACCTCGCGGCTCCCTCTGTCACCCTCGGTGGACAGGAGGAAGCCTCGGGGAATCGCTCTGACCCCCCTCGGGGGCTGGGAGACGCCCAAGGCCCCCTCTACCACCGAGACCCCCTCGGAATCCGAGGCACCCTCGGAGTCGAATCCCGAAGTCATGGAGATCGACGGTGGGGACCCAGAAGCCGACCCTAAGCCGGACTGGAGAAAGCCATACCTCGACTGGATCGTCCGAGGAATCCTTCCCGAGGACTTCAACTAAGCCAGGCGTATCGTGAGAAGAGCGAAGTCCTTCATTGTTATCGAGGACGAGCTCTACAAGCGAAGCTCCACGGGAATCTTGCAGTGATGCATCACAGTTGAGGAGGGCCTCGCCCTGGTCCGTGAGATCCATGCCGGCGTGTGCGGGCATCACGCTGCTCCTTGCTCCCTCGTCGGTAGCGCTTTCCGACAGGGGTTCTACTAGCTGACCGCGGTCGCTGACGCCACTGAGGTAGTACGCACCTGCGAAGGGTGCCAGTACTATGCTCGTCAGACGCACCTGCCGGCTCAGATGCTCCAGGCCATCCCAATCACATGGCCTTTCGCCGTGTGGGGTCTGGACGTAGTAGCGCCCCTCAAGAAGGCACCCGGGGGCTTCACTCATCTGCTTGTCGCCATCGACAAGTTCTCCAAGTGGATCGAGGTGCGCCCTGTCACCAACATTCGGTCCCAGCAGGCGGTGCTTTTCTTCACCGACATCATCCACCGATTTGGTGTCCCAAACTCCACCATCACCGACCACGGTACCCAGTTCACGGGGGCAAAGTTCTAAAACTTCTGCGACGAGCACCAGATACGCATCGTCTGGTCCTCGGTAGCGCACCCCTAGACGAACGGGCAAGTGGAGCGGGCCAACGGGATGATACTGCAAGGACTCAAGCCTCGGATCTTCAACAAGCTTAACAAGTTCAGCAAAAGATGGCTCGAGGAGCTCCCCTCAGTCCTCTGGAGCCTCAGGACGACGATGAGCCGGGCTACGGGATTCACGCCCTTCTTCCTGATATACGGCGCCGAGGCCATTCTGCCTACCGACTTGGAGTTTGGATCCCCGAGGCTCAAGGCCTACCACGGGATTCGCTGGACATGCTTGAGGAAGCAAGGGACGCCGCCCTTCTACACTTGGTGAGATACCAGCAGTCCCTCCGACGCTACCACGACCGACGAGTCCAGACCCGAGACCTCAAGGAAGGCGACCTGGTGCTCCGCCTCCGCCAGGACAACAGAGGGCGCCACAAGCTCACGCCACCCTGGGAGGGCCCCTTCATCATCGCCGAAGTGCTCAAGCCGGGCACATACAAGCTTGCTAACGAGGCCAGCGAAGTCCTCAACAACGTTTGGAACACCCAACAGCTACGTCGCTTCTACCCTTAGAAATTCCAAACATTGTACACACGCTTTGTACCTCTGGATAAATAAAACTAAGTCCTTGGGTGTTCACTCAAGTCACAGCATTTTGCCCTCGGTAGGACTCAGTGAGACTTGGTTTTGGCTCACCAAAACCAAGCCTCCCTCGGGGGCTAGAAAGGGGGGAACCCCCTCCTGGAAAGCACCCCTCAGAAATCTTTTTTCACTTTTCTGGCTATTTTTCGTAAACCCTACGTTCCCGAAGGATTCACATACTTAGGAAAAGGCACGACCGAGGCCGTCCCAAGGCCGAGGGTGGCAGAGCCGCGAGGCCACCCACGCCCGAGCGCTACAGTGCCTCCGCTCGACACCCTCAGCCAAGGGATGACTCCAAATGCCGCGGGGAGGCCGCTCAATACGAAAAGGTAATGGGGCCGTGACAACTACTCGCGCAGTCCTTATCATTGCATAAAGGGCGACTCTCGGCTGCAAAGTATCCTCGCATGACTAAGTAATGAGTCCAACGAAAGGGAAATGAAAGGAGATAAAGAAAGAGCCAGCATAAAAAGCACGAGGCCTCGACGGGCCGATTCACAAAGCGTTTTATGAACGCTGCCCAACATAAATTTTTTATTTACATGGGCACTTGGGCCCAGCCTACAGGATCTACCATCGGGCGCCTGGCCTCTAACTTCTCTAGCGGCAGCGTCCACGGCCTCCGAACCTTGGACTCCAGCGCCCATGGCCTCGGTGTCTCCAGCGCCGGCCTCCGTGGTTTCGGTGGCTCCGACCTCGGCGTCCGTAGCCTCGGCGCTACCAGCCGCACCCGAAGGGTGGTGACGACAGCGGGGGTGAAGGTTTCCACCAGCGCGAGCGGAGCTCCACTAGCCTCGGCCTCCTCGACAAGTTGCGCGAGCACATCGCCCTCGTGACCCATCTCCTCCTCGGCTACCACGAGCCCTTCGGCGATGCGGGCGAGGTCGAGCTGGCAGTGGGACATGGTCAGCGTGAGTGTATGCGACACGCCAACATGGAGGGCTTCCAGGGTACGCGCCTCCATCCGCCGTGGCACCGTGGCCAGCCGTGCCGCCAGGTTGCTGCCGCCAGCATCCTCCGCCTCCACCGTAGCACAGACGGCCGTGGCCTCGCGCGTCAAGGCATTGAGCTCACCCTGCGCAGAGTCGTAGGCGGCCTGCGACGCGATCAGGCTTTCCTCCAGCTCCGTCGCCCTGCCCTGCAAGTCTGCAATGACCCGAGAATGAAACTCTCGGACGACACAGCACAGGCATAAGGGATAGTCAAGACGCTTCCCCGCAACTGACTGCGGAGGGTCTCATTCTCAGAGATCCCCTGCATGACCGTGTCCTTCAGCTTGGAGTACTCCTCGGCCAGGATGACGTAGCTCAGAGACGAGAAGGCGGAGCTTCTCGAGCTCAGCGTCCTTCTCCGACACCGCCGTCGCCAGCTGGGCCGCCAGTCCCTTCTCCTGAAGGTACTGGTCGTGGAGGCCGGCCGACGCGCGAAGAACCTCCGACTTCTCGCTCGACGCCTACGCCAAGTCCTGCAGCACGCGCCCTCCTGCAGGTCAGCCGCTGGGACGAGGCCTCCACAGGAAAAGAAAGCCAGAAGGACACCTACATGAAGCGTAGGGGGAGCTCCCCGCACGCCCCCGACACAATGGTCCGGGCGGCCTCCTCGTAGCGGTCGACGCAGTTCGCCACGCTCACCCAGAGGCGCCCTTCTTTGGCGTCGTCGGGCGCAAAGGCCCCCCGCCTCTCCAAGACCCCTAGGGTGGCTAGCTCTCCGGCCGAGGTGGGCCCCGACGGATGGCCCACCGGACGCTCCGGCGGCCGCGGCTTCGCGGCGTCTCTCACTCGCCCGCGCCTCCTCAGCCCCTCCCGATCCAAATACAATAACACTTAGGCTTGGTGTGTTTACCAAGGGACTGACAAAAGGTAAAGCTTAGGGGTATTGTTGACACCTGTTAGCGTCAACTTTTACCACGGCTTTTTACCTGAAGGAGAATATGAAAACACACTAGTCTAGGGCTTTATCTGACAATTTCCATGAGTTTTGCATATTTTGTAATTTCTAGGGTGATTTCCAGAAAAGCTGAAAAAGAGGGATTCTAGTGCAAAATAACCATGAAGCTTATCCGTCACGAAGGACATCACGGGAAGACTCAGGAAGACTCCAGAAGACACCGGAAGGAGCGAGGAGGCCAGAACCCGCCAGGTGGGGCCGGTCGGCACCATCATGGCGCCGGGCGGCGCCCCCTGGCTAGGGTTTGGCTCCCCTTCTGGAATGTTCCTCCACCGCCTCCAATGATGCATCTTGGCCCTACGTTACGTCAGTTTGATCCTGCGGCGCACGCGCATCCCACCGGACTATAAATATGTGGGTAGACCCCCCTGGAGAGAGCCAATTCATTCTTCATCATAGCCTCAAGCCGTCAAGAATCAAGAGCCTTCAAGTTCATCAAGAGCCTTCTAGTTCATAGGATTAGCTAGTTAGATTAGAAGTAAAGGAGATCTAGTTCTTCATCGGATCTAGAGCCCCTGGCGTCTGGCTGGAGCGCGAGAGTTCGGTAATAGATCTAGTTCTTAATTACTTTATTGTATTCATTATTCAGATTAGGAAGACTTTACTCTAAATAGATTTATATGTTCTTAATTGCAATAGTCATTGTCTACTTTGATTATATGTCTAGTTTAGTTACTTCGATCTTATTGAATTCATGTAATTGCTCGTATAGCGTTTATCCATATGTACAATGGGTAGATGATAGGCGATATGTAGACGTGGTGTCTAGATGTCTTGTTTATCTGCGAGTGCACCCTGATATGCCGGGACGTGTGGTAGTCTGCGTAGGTGACAGCTACGTTAGTTCCTCTGTAGTCCACCCCCTGTATGTAGGACTAGCATGGACACGGTCGTGAAGGAGGTGACTTTGGTCTTAATACCCTCATTAGTTGATGCCTCTTTACATGCAATGATGATTTAGGGTTGATTTAGCGATGATTTTAGATGTAGTTGCACTAATTAGAGTTATTCAATTGACGTAGTTATAGACCTGTCTCCGTAGTTTATTAAATGGCTAGCTATCATTATGACTAGTAAGATGCTCTGATGATTATCCTTAATTATGATACTTGATGATTATGCTATCACCCATATTTATCCTTATTTATCTTGTGACCTCTGCCTGTTATAATTAGTGTATGACTTAGGTAATATCGTTTATTCAGTCTATATAGTTGTCTCATCAATATAATAAATAATAGTTTATTGCATAGCTTTCCCAGAGGTATAATTATAAATCGACAACCTGGAGACTTCTCTAGGTAAAATGCTACAACGGTATAATTATCTATCCGCTTGCAGAACCTATTAGTTTACATTCATATCTTATTCATATATTTTATCTGCCAAGTCACAATAGTACAATGTAAATCTATGTTAATTTCCTAGCAATATAATTGGGGATGACAACCTACTTCATGTTTAGGAATGTTAGTAATTCAAGAGTGGCTAGTTGCTAATGACAAGCAATTATATACCGACCATTTTTGGGGTTATTGCTAGGGGTAGAATTTATCTCTGCTTTTTAGTAGTGACGTTAGAAATGCCAACAAGCATTTTTGGCGCTGTTGCCGGGAAGACACAATAAACTTAGAATATATTGATAACCTATATGCACATGGATAAAGTCATATTACCAATCGATCTCTAACTCTATCAAGTACACCCTTTGTTGTTATCATTTTCTTATCTTATGCAGGTGATGAATGAATGGTTTTTCTCTTCCAATGAATTTTACTGACGATCCAGAGAAACTCCTTAGAAGGAAAAGGCATACAGAAATAAAGGATAAATTCGAGTCACCGTCAAGAACACCCTCTGCTGCTCAAGGTAACACTTCGGAGGAGCCAGCTCCAACACTAGAAGAAGAATTTGAAGAAGAAATAGAAGAACAAGCAGAAGAGTATTTAGGTGAAAACCTAGCTCCTATGTTTGAAGACATGGCTGAGAAGTCGCTACGAGAGTTCTCTGCCCCAACAACAGCAAACATCCGGACTAGACTAGCAGCCAACACTGGAGAGAATGGATTCGAGCTCAAGCCTGCTCTCATTACCATGGTTCAAGCCAGCCAATTCTGTGGAAAAGGACATGAAGATGCAAGTGTACACTTACAACACTTTCTAGAGATCTGCAGCAATTTCACTATCAGAGGAGTACCAAAAGACGCTATCTTACTCCATCTTTTTCCGTTCTCATTATTGGGGAAAGCCAAGCAGTGGTTCTACATCAATAGAGATAAGTACACTACATGGGACCTATGCTCAACCGCTTTCCTAGCGAAATTCTTTCCTACAGCCAAGACCAATGCTCTGCGTGGGAAGATTTCAAGTTTTCAATAACAATATGATGAATCATTTACTGAAGCATGGGAAAGATTCCAGAACTACATTGAAGACTGTCCTCATCATGGGATAGAGGAGTGACTGTTAATATAGACTTTCTGTCACGGGCTCATCTCTAGCACCCGTGAGTCTATTAATGCTGCAGTAGGGGAGCTTTCCTGTCACTAAAGCTCTCTGATGCTAAAACACTTCTCGAGAAGATGGCTTCAAACTCAATATGCAACGAAGAACGTACTCAGCCTCACAAGAAGGGAGGAGGAATCCATCATCTCAAGGAAGCTGACATGGTCACTGCCAAGCTAGACCTCATCATGAAGAAGCTCGATATAGAGAAAAAGAAAGTCATACACGTCAATGATTCTCATATGACATGTGAAGAATGTGGAGACTACGGGCACTCACCGTTGCCGGTTGCCCTACACCGCAAGAGGATGTGAACTTCATCAACAACACCTACTATCGTCCTCGGCAAAAAATCAAGGGTGGAATCAACAACCTCGACAAGGTAATTACCAAGGTAACAACCAAGGTAACAACTTTAATAATTATAACCTTCCGCCTTAAAGAGAATTAGTCACTAGTCAATCCAAACTGCTAGATCAAATGACTAGGAAGCTAACATCAAATGATAAAACTTTAGAAAATATACATGCTAGAATGGATACTTTTGCTTCTGCCATAAAGAATCAGCATAGCTTTAATAAAATGTTAGAATCACAATTAGCTCAGTTAGCTGCTGCTGTACCTCCATTAGAGAAAGGCAAGATTCTAGGCCAACCAGAAGATTTAGAAACTGCGAACCTTGTTGATATTCACAATGCAACCCAATATCATATTGAGCCTGTAGATGTACAGTGGATTGACCACTCTCTACCAGAGAAGATGAGAGACCCTGGAAGAACTGTCATTCCTATCTCCATAGGATGCCACAGCTTTCCAGAGGCTATCTGCGACTTCGGCGCAAGTGTCAACATCATGGCCAAGGTAATTTATGAGAAAATATTAAATGATCCCCTGTTGTACACAAACATAAATTTGCAGCTTGTAGATCAGTTCCTTTGCTACCCTGAGGGAGTACTAGAAGAAGTTGTCATTAGAGTGGAGCAATCATATGTCCCAGTTGACTTCATGGTCATGGAAACAGAAGTAGATGAGAAGGCACCCATCACTCTAGGCAGACCATTCCAGTGCATAACAAAAGCCATCATCTATGCGGAGTTCGCCAAGATCGTCCTGTCCATCAAAGACAAGAAGGAAAGATTCACATTCAAGAACCACGTCCTGAAAGCTCCTGCAGCCCCGAAGCAATTTCAGCAACAAGGAGAGCAAGAATAGCAACCAATACCGAAGAAGAAGAACACTAGAAACAATAGAAGATGGAGGAGGACCAAGCATGCACCTGAGGAGACAACTCAACTAATCACTGCTCTCAACACAGAAAATGATTACATACTACCCAAGCCATTTTCAATCAAGAGAGGTGATCCAGGTGTCCTAATCATTGAATGCACAATCAAAGACACCACTTTTTCTTACACCGTCTGCGATACTGGATCAGGCTGCAATGTAATGTCAAAACAGGTATATGATGAATTGTTTGATTTACCTTTATACCCAACATGTATTCAGTTGCAGATGGCGGACCAATCGCTGAGATTTCCTAAAGGAATAGTCAAGGATGTCATGGTAAGGATCCAAGGACAATATATACCTGCAGATTTTCTAGTCCTTGACATGCAGAGAGATGATGATTCCCCGATTCTCTTAGAAAGACCGTTCCTCTACACCGCCAACGCCAATATCTATATCGGGTCCGAACACATCCACTTCAACCTACCTGTCGGAAAGGTACGCTGTCAATTCAGAACCTTAAATAACCATGAGCAAGCCAGGAAGCAACGCAATAGGAGGAGACGCCAAGCACACCGTCAGGCTGTCCAGCCTCACTGTGGATGGGAAGACTTTCCTGGCAAGGTCGTAAAATATGAAGATCGCTTCCCGGAGCAAGACGAGAACAAGCAAGTACTTCGCTAGAGTAGCTGGGCAGAAGAAGCAGAAAGGATGGACCAGATCGCCAAGAAAGAAAAGCGTGGGAGAAAGCAAACAAAGATGAAGAGCAAGAGCTGGAAGATAGAGAAGCAAAAGAGACCAAGCAAGATGGAAGGAAGCACGCGATGCGTCACCATGAGATGGGGAGTTGACTGAGGTTACCTCAGACGATGAACCCACTGAGTAAGTGTTTGCTTCTGTCTAAGTCCTGTCGGTAGACTTTAAATTCTGTACCCTAGCCATAAGGTTAGAATGGTAGTTATCTCATTAAATGTATTAGCAATTTAATTTACTTAGTAGCATCATTTGTTCACATGCTAAAACATAAAACACACAAAAATATTTATTGCAGTATTCATGGCATCATAAAGCCCCATATGTATACCCTATGGTATTTTCTCTCAGGAATATCCACTTTGTGGTGGCATAAAATAAAAATAACAAAAAATATAGCATTCATATTTAGTTCTTGTATCATAAAATAAAAATCCAAAAAGAAGTGAATTTGCTTAAATTAGATAACATAAAAAATGACTCATAAAGGTGATCAATTACTCTTTGGCTAACCACTAACCCATTATTAAAATCGAGCCTCGAGTTTTGGTTCCTTTCTTGTGGAGTATTTATGCAGAACAACATCATAGCAAGGAGCGAGACTATCGCTGGCACCACTAGGTTCGCTAATGGCTAGTTCGCTCTAAAGGACATTTGCACCGGATATTGCAACCATCAAGCTTGTGGGAGGAGCATTCCCTAGTTATCGTGTGACTACACCTAAGCGATTTTTGAGTCTACTTTATATAGTCATAAAATACCAAAAATATATGTGGGCACATGAAGGTCCACAAAGTCATAGAGTCTTAAGTTAGATATTAAATATAAAACCATAAAATGATATATAATTAATCAAACCTAAATAAATATTTAGTTCTATCTTTATTAGAGTATAATTTTGTCCAAAGCTAGAGCTAATTAAAATTGATGGACAATAAAATTGTCTTGGAGATGATGAATAATTACTCGTTAAAATGCTTACTAAGTACCTACTTGCCAAACTTAAAATCTCTCTGGTTCTAACCACTATTGTTTTAATTGAAGAATTTATTCTGAACCTTAATTGTGGAGGCATAAGCTTGCGCTAAGTCTAGGTAATTGATTGATATGATTCATGAAGATTGAGCTGCTATTTATCTTATTCCTAGCATTGCTAAGTTCTGGAGGTTTTATTTTAAAAATCTAAAATTTTACATGATGAGCTCTTGTATGATAAATGTGAATTCCTACCAAAGCCAGAATTAATATCTTAGAGGATAGAAAAACCATTTCACATTTAAGCTACTTGCTTTGCATTGAGTTCAACAACCCGTGTTGTATACATTATGAGAGTCTTGTCATGCTTTTTAAAACCAAGAATCACTTGCACACTCCAAATTCACATATGCATTATTCCTACTTCAAGGAGTAATCGCAATCATTCACCATATTTCCATACGTGTTCATCATAAAATGTTCACCTTCTACCCCGAGAGGACACAAAAATATACTAACGCCCTATAGGATAACCCCGCCTTTAAATGCTCTAAGTCCTAATTATATCTCTCGATTCATTCATTGTATTCAAGGGATGCATGTGGCTATGTGAAATAAAGAAAAGAAAGCAAAGAAAAAGAAAGAAAGATAAAGAAAGAAAAAGGGGAGTAAAAGATGGATAAGTGTCCCAGCAATTAAAACAATGGGTACTAGATGCCCGCCTCCCTGAATAAAAAGAAATAATAAGGATAGCCCATATCTTTTCTGAAAAAAGTTTGAAAGAGAGTCATTCCCGAAAGAGCAATAATAGAATTAGAAGTTAGCCATAAATAACACATATACACCTATCCATTATATTTCATTCACATGCACATCTTAGTTTGATTGTATGCCTCGATTCTCTGTGGATCCATTAGTTGACTTTACAATATATGTTTTGCAAGTATACATATCCTTGTTAATGCCACTCTATAAGCTCCACTATATATGCTTAGCTATAGGAGGCATAACAACATTAATGTCTCAAGGGAGAACCATAAATACCACATACATTGAGAGATTTGAGGGTGTCATACAATTAAGCTCTGAGTTTTATTCTGAAAACCTATTAAAAACTCTGGAATATTAGTATTGCAAAGAATTTGAGACATAGCATTTAGCTTGATTGTTCTATCTTTTGATTGCTCAAGACTTATGCAAAAGCTGTGAAGCCCCATATTACAGGTAAAATGAGTAAGTTTGAAGGTTAGAGAATACATTGTTTGATCCGGAGGAAATTTTATTTGAAAGCATATGTATTGAAAAGTATAATAACATTGTAGCAACTCCTGATCCAAATACAATAACACTTAGGCTTGGTGTGTTTGCCAAGGGACTGGCAAAAGGTAAAGCTTAGGGTATTGTTGACACCTGTTAGCGTCAACTTTTACCACGGCTTTTTACCTGAAGGAGAGTATAAAAACACACTAGTCTAGGGCTTTATCGACAATTTCCACAAGTTTTGCATATTCTGTAATTTCGGGGTGATTTCCATAAAAGCTGAAAAATGGGATTCTAGTGCAAAATAACCACAAAACTTATCCACCACGAAGGACATCACGGGAAGACTCGGAAGACTCTAGAAGACACCGGAAGGGAGCGAGGGGCGAGCCCCGCCGGTGGGGCCGGCCGGCCCCACCATGGCGCCGCGCCTCGGCTAGGGTTTGGCTCCACCTTCTGGAATGTTCCTCCACCGCCTCCAAGGATGCATCTCGGCCCTACGTTACGTTGGTTTGATCCTGCGGCGCACGCGCATCCCACCGGACTATAAATATGTGGGTAGACCCCCCTGGAGAGAGCCAATTCATTTTTCATCAAGGCCTCAAGTCGTCAAGCATCAAGAGCCTTCTAGTTCATAGGATTAGCTAGTTAGATTAGAAGTAGAGGAGATCTAGTTTTTCATCAGATCTGGAGCCCCCGGGCGTCCGGCCGGGGCCCTTGAGAGTTCGGTGATAGATCTAGTTCTTAGTTACTTTATTGTATTCATTATTCAGATTAGGGAGACTTTACTCTAAATAGATTCATATGTTCTTAATTGCAATAGTCATTGTCTACTTTGATTATATGTCTAGTTTAGTTACTTTGATCTTATTGAATTCATGTAATTGCTCGTATAGCGTTTGTCCATATATACAATGGGTAGATGATAGACGATATGTAGACATAGTGTCTAGATGTCTTGTTTATCTGCGAGTGCACCCTGATATGCCGGGACGTGTGGTAGTCTGCGTAGGTGACAGCTACGTTAGTTCCTCTATAGTCCATCCCCGTATGTAGGACTAGCATAGACACGGTCGCGAAGGAGGTGACTTCGGTCTTAATACCCTCATTAGTTGATGCCTCTTTACATGCAATGATGATTTAGGATTTATTTAGCGATGATTTCTAGATGTAGTTGCACTAATTAGAGTTATTCAATTGACGTAGTTATAGACTGTCTCCGTAGTTTATTAAATGGCTAGCTATGATTATGACTAGTAAGATGCTCGATGGTTATCTGTCCGCTTGCGTAACCCATTAGTTTACATAGCTTTCCCGCAGGTATAATTATAAATCGACAACCCGGAGACTTCTCTAGGTAAAATGCTACAACGGTATAATTATCTGTCCGCTTGCGTAACCCATTAGTTTACATTCATATCTTATTCATATATTTTATCTGCCTAGTCACAATAGTACAATGTAAATCTATGTTAATTTCCTAGCAATATAATTGGAGATGACAACCTACTTCATGTTTAGAAATATTAGTAATTCAAGAGTGGCTAGTTGCTAATGACAAGTAATTATATACCGACCATTTCTGGGGTCATTGTTAGGGGTAGGATTTATCTCTGCTTTTTAGTAGTGACGTTAGAAATGCCAACAGGCACTTCAACACATGGGTTAAGATAAATACATGCGCATCCAAACAAAGCCTAAAAGTGTGTTTGGTTGCAGGGATGTGGTGGGACGGAATGTTTGGTTGGGAGGCTAGCAGTGGCGAGGATGTCCCGGGTAGGAATATTCGGTGAGATTCAGGATTGGCCCCATCCATAAAAATTTGGCGGACGGGGACAGTGGATGTGGGATAAGCGGCTGGTGGTCATTGGCAAGGAAGATGGGAGAGCGGCTCGTTGTTGCTGGCGACAAAGAAAGGAGACGAGGTGCTCTGGTCACCGGTGGGCGGCAACGCGACGGGCAGTGTGGGCGGTGGCAGGGGCGCACGCAAGTGGGGCGACCCTCTAGGTGCGGAGGTCCCCAGCGTGGCGAGCTCCCTGGACCGAAGGGCCTCCTCGACGCGGGGGTCCCTAGCCGCCCTGGCGCAGAGTTCTTTGACGCAAGCTGCCTCCCCAGCATAGAGGTCCCAGCGTGGCCTGCTTAGCGTGGAGGTGCCACGGAGGCGAGTTCATCCCTACTCACCGGCGGAGGAGGCACAGGACGGTTGCTCACCAGCGGAGCCACCGTGATGCGTGCACCTGTGTGTCGGGCGGTTGGGGAAGAAGGGATAAGGATAGTGAAATAAAAAGGAAAAATTAAATAATGTGCTCCATTTGTCAGTTGATGGTTCCATTTTAGATGTTCCTGAACCAAATAGAAAATAAGTTCGTCCCATCCTTTTCTAACCAAATAGAAAATAGAGTCATCCTATATATGTCATGAAATAGAGAGGGTACCATCCTTTCCCTTCTTGAGTCTCAATCAAACTCTACCTAACAAGACAGAGCATCCGTGTTTCTCTTGCATCTTTATCATCGATTATTGTTTTAGAAAAAGTGCTCTAGGTAAAAAAAAAAATCTTCACTTTATTCTGATAAAGGACTACAGAAAGTTACGTGCCCAGGGAAGTATCTCTGAATGTCATGGCCAAGAAAGACAAACTATGAACGACCAAAGAATTTTGGCCTTGTAATCATACTCTCATCATCATATGCCTTACGGAAACTGACCTATTCCCTCAATCATCAAAGTCCAATAGCTGTGAGTTGTCAAGTTCTTCTATATAACCGCTAACCAGCGCCGTACCTGTTCCATACTGATGCAAAGTACTCCTGTTGTCACCCTTCAAATTATGTTGTTCTGTTGCTCTGCCACCGTGTATGTGTCACATATTAGTTCGTTACATTAATAACAATTATCATGCCTTTAAATTAAATACTGTAAATGATATATATGATTATTGCTATACTTGGTCCAACTTTATAAAACTAGGAGAAATGGGTTGTTTTGCTATAATGAAACATACTTTTATGCCATATCTGCTGGCTCAGTCCTTCGGAGGTGCTAGAATTTGTGTACGTGTGTTTTAAGGGATGAGCATGCGTGCATGTTGTGGGCATCTTCGTTGTACTGTGTGATTCTAAAAAATATAAAGATACGCTCAATTGCAATGTTCAAATACTATAAGTAGCTTTAAAATGTTTTACATGTTCTCTTAATAATGGATGCAGACGCCATTGAAGCTACTGGGCATCACCTGGCAATCATGGGCGATATCACTAAATTAGCTCTTCCATCCTTTGACTAGTGAAATCAAATAGTAGCATATATTAGTTGCAATCCTTTGCAAACTCTATCCCTTTAATTAAAAGCAGTAACATACACGCAACTGGAAAAAAAATTCTACGCGCAAAAGCCAATCCGCTTTTGTTTATGTATGACTTGGTGCTCCCATTCTTACCACAGTTCCGACCTTTGAATACATAAGACGCACGTGTCTGAACCGTACGAACACTCGAAGCTAGGCTACCTTACGTGTTCCAACTAACTTACCAATGTATTCAGTCAGCCCCATCGTCATGCATCGATCTCGATCTCCCTAGTCCCTATATATTGAACTCCATGCCGATCGACCCTCTCATGCATGTCTTCAATCAGTTTCATAACAGTTCTCTTCTCTAACAACCAAATCATATCTTCTTCCTCTTCATTAGCTAGTCTGTGTGTTGTTGGACGTTGATGAAGAGAGCCATGGCCTGGCTTTGTTTACTGCCTTTCGGCCTCTTTTTCATTGCCTCTGTTGCTCAAGCTGCTGTTGTCGAGCACACTTTCAATGTAATCCACATGTGCATATACTGTTTTTCTTTCACTAGTAGAGAAAGGTCTTTCAGTTCGCATCTTTAGTCTCGGTATTGGGAGCTAGGACTCATGTGAGTATTAGTGTTGGGTAAATTTCATGGGCACCGAAGGCTCTTTTGTCCCGGTTCGTCACACCAACCAGGACTAAAAGCTATACTTTAGTCCGGGTTGGTGTTATAAATAACCTGGATAAGGTTTTTGAACCTTTAACCGGGATTAAAGGGTGACCTTTTAGTCCTAGTTAGTGTCATCAACCTGGAATAATGGTCTCTCACCCGGGACTAAAAGTCCCCCATGGGTGAATTCAAAAGGAGAGCATCCAAAACTTTGTCATATGTGTTGTGTAGTTAAGTTGGTAGGAAATCTATGCGTGAGGCAAAAGGTCTAAAGGTTTAAAATATCTTTTTGTCTCGAGGAAGGGTTTTAATCCCGGTTGCATGACCCGCGGTTAGAGGCCAGGACCTTTAGCCTCTGATCAGCAATCCTGAGTAGAAAAATGGGACTAAAGTCCATTCCCAAAAGGTATTAAAGCTACTAGTGTTTTCTACTTCGTATCTCTTTCGTTGATCTATTTAATTACGATAGTTATTCTGTTATGCAATTAAGCACCATGTGTATATATGATAGTTGCTCACATATGGTTGCGCATATGTATGATGCATGCATAAATATATGAGTTATTTCTAATGATGTTTATGCACATATGTCAAGTTTACTAATGGACCATTCAATATTTTCTTTTCACATTATTAATCACTCAGCTCGTGTGTTTAATTATATATCGCCAGGTCGGGAACCTGTCTATAAGCCAGCTGTGCCGGCCGGCGACGATCATCACGGCGGTGAATGGGCGGCTCCCCGGCCCAACAGTCGAGGCCCGGGAGGGTGACACGGTGGTTGTTCACCTAGTCAACGAGTCGCCCCACGGCATGACCATCCACTGGTAGCTATTAGCTAATCGCTGTTTTCGTGCATCAACTTGCAATTGCGCATGCAAAGCTTTGTTTTTGATCAGTGACTTAGCATTAGCTACCTAGGTGCATCAGCATGAAGTAACATCATTTGTAGAAGGATAAAGCCTCGTGTAAACCAGTGCAACATCAAACATAGCAAAACCCTAATGAAGTTAAAAAAACTGTCTCCCAATGCAAAACATGCCCATGGTTAATTTGTCCTTGTGACGACGAACCAACCTCGCAGGCATGGCGTGTTCCAGCGCGGCTCGCCATGGGCGGACGGGCCGGCGATGGTGACGCAGTGCCCCGTCAAGCCAGGCTCCAACTACACGTATCGCTTCAACGTGACGGACCAGGAGGGCACGCTGTGGTGGCACGCCCACTTCTCCTTCCTCCGCGCCACCGTGTACGGCGCGCTCATCATCCGCCCCCGCGGCGGCGCCGACGCCTACCCCTTCTCCCCCAAGCCCCACAGGGAGGAGACCGTCATCCTCGGCGAGTGGTGGAACGCCAGCGTCTACGATCTGCAGCAGCAGGTGTTCCTCACGGGGGACACGACGAAGATGCCACCCGCCGACGCCTACACCATCAACGGCAAGCCGGGAGACTTGTACAACTGCTCCGCCGCTAACCGTATGTCCTTAATGGCTAGCTAGATCACTGATCGATGTTTAATTAAAGCTCATGCTAATTACATACTGATGATGTCTGGAGCTGATGTTTAGAGACCTACAAGTTCCTGGTGCGGAGCAACGAGACGTACCTGCTCCGGATCATCAACGCCGCGCTCAACACGCCCATGTTCTTCAAGGTGGCGAACCACAGCTTCACCGTCGTCGGCGCGGACGCCGCCTACACCACGCCGTACGAGACCGACGTGGTGGTGATCGCGCCCGGGCAGACCGTGGACGCGCTCATGGTCGCGGGCGCCGCCATCGGGCGCTACTACATGGCGGTATCCCCATACGACAGCGCCATGCCGCAGGGGCCGCCATTCAGCATGACCAACGGCACGGCCATCGTCGAGTATGCTGGCTCGGCTGGGGAGGAGAAGCCGAAGCTGCCCCCGCGGACGGAGTATAACGACACGGCCACGGCCTTCGGGTTCCTCTCCAACCTGACGGCGCTGGTGCTCCCCGGCAAACCGACGGTGCCACTGTCCGTGGACACCCGCATGTTCGTCACCGTCGGGCTCGGCAATGGCGACTGCCAGCCAAAGCAGACGCAGTGCAACACTACGGGGACGCGTCCCCGCATCTTCTCGGCGAGCATGAACAACGCGTCCTTCCTTCTCCCCGACGCCATCTCCATGCTCCAGGCGCACTACGACGGGATTGCCGGCGTCTACACCCGCGACTTCCCCGACCAGCCGCCGGTCATCTTCGACTACACCGCGGACGCCAGCGATAGAAACGACACGCTCAAGTACACGACCAAGTCCACCAAGGTGAGGACGCTGCAGTACAACGAGACGGTGGAGATGGTGCTGCAGAACACGCGGCTGATTGGCAACGAGAGCCACCCCATGCACCTCCACGGCTTCAACTTCTTCGTGCTCGCCCAGGGCTTTGGCAACTACGACGAGGCCACGGCGGCGCCGCGGTTCAACCTCGTCAACCCGCAGGAGCGCAACACCGTCGCCGTCCCCACCGGCGGCTGGGCCGTCATCCGCTTCGTCGCAAACAACCCTGGTAAAGAATCTGTACTGTACATTTTTCATAAATCATAATTATTTATTTGCATCGATTGAAATGTAGTAATAACTAATAAGGATCAAATAAATTGTATCTATTATTTTGCAGGGATGTGGTTCATGCACTGCCACTTCGACGCCCACCTTGATCTGGGGCTGGCCATGGTGTTCGAGGTTCAGGACGGGCCGACGGCGGAGACATCGGTGCCGCCGCCGCCATTGGACCTACCTAAGTGCTAAAATCGTTGTCAAACTTGATTCTTTGAATTGGGTGATGGATTTGTCAACAGAAAAAAAAAATCTACAAGCTTTGTCTACTAGCTATGTTGTGATTCTTAACTATTGTTTGTCCGATCCGTTACACGCATTTTTATATGTAATATGTAAAAAGTCGAGTCATGGATATGATTGTTTGAGTTTGGTGTATAAATAAATGGATTTTACTAAACCTTGCGTGCGCACGCAGACTGAACCGCCCCCACAGCAGCACAAGCGCCAACTCCCGCACGCCTATAGTACGTACGTCGATCAACATGTGAAGCAGCCTGGATAGGAGTTACCATTCGGTCATGACATTTGACTACCTTGTTGCTATACTTATCCGCTCGTACAGTGGTGTAGCTAGGATCTAGACCAAGGGTGGTCCATCTTATATACAAAACCAAATTATAGAGTGATTCATGTGCAATTTTTATGATTTTGTAGAGCATATGTACTATAGTTTAACCTTGAACAAAATTTTAGGGTGGTCCATGGACCACCTGTCCACCATGTTAGCTACGCCACTGCGCTCGTATATATATAGTGCACAAACCATGTATCTACAAATCTTGCTATCTGTACATACACAATCACTGACACGTCTTGACTATACAAGCTGTCTTATAACTAATCACGGACGCGTGTTCGTATATCACAGACACGTTTTGGTAACGCGAGTCTGTAGTATGTGCTTATTAAGATGCGCTTTTGGCGTGCCTGTAATTAGACCTTATTACAGACACGGACACGCCTGTAATGACTTTTTTTTTTTTTATTAGTGATAATAATGATGAAGTTTCGCTTTGTACGACAAGGCTGTGACATTGATTTGACTATTGTTAGTTGGCTCACAAGTTAACCCAGTACGAGTTTTTATCTTCTAGTCTAATTGATCTCGTTTTCGCTGACGGGCTAGGCCCCAAGAAAATAGCAAATCCGTGGCCGGCTGGTTTGATTAACCATCATGAATGTATAGTAGTTGTAAGAGTATATAACAATATCTTGGGCAACGGCTGACGTAAGTAGAACCGCGCGTTAGGGTTGAAAACAGAGCTCACCGGCTCCACCTGGACAAATGAAACTAATGTCTTGGGCAGCAGGTTGATTGAGACACTTGGATGGCACGATATGATATAGATGCACCGAACAGAGGGACTAGCGTGGTTGGGCGCTGAACATCCAGCAGAAATATTATTATATTATCGTACTTTGCTTCACTGATCTGATACAAAATCTCTTCAATCCTACTCTTTTGCCAAAAGGCTCAAAACCTTTACCATGTCGGCCCTAATTCCATAACTCTTCTATATATATATTATATATTTCTCGATCTCTGCACTTCTTTACCAATGAAATTGGCACTCATGTGCCTGTTCGTTCAAGAATTTAAGATATATATATTTCTATCTCTGCTGCGTTTTTGCATAGTTAACATCATTTACTAATATTGTCCTTTGAACTTAGGGTCTTTCACCCTCTAACTTCTTCAATCTAACAAGACTATGATTGGCTGCTGAGCAGGATCCGAGAACTAGTAATGTTTTAGCCCTCGTTGTACTACAGGAATATCAAGCTTCGTAGAAATAAAGGCTCCTTTTTCATGAATGATGATGAAGGTTAGATCTATCAGAAGCATAGCATGAAAAGTTGTGCAAGTAACATTGATTTGATGTAATCAACCAATTTTTTCTCTCGGAAAAGTTGCCCTCTCTCTAGGATATTTTAAAATTGTCTATGGACTTTCGACCGTGTAGAGCCCGCACATTACAGTTTATCTATTTGATTAGCTTATAGTATCCCAACACCTACGTTCAAGAACCGTAAGGGATGAAAACCTATCCGGCGACTTGGCGTGCATTAATCAATTAAATTTCTTGATAGTAAGTTGCATGAAATTCTTGGTGCCTATATAGCTGTAGCCACTTGTATTTACGATATTTTTTGTACAATTTATGATAATGTGAATGCATATTTATAATAGTTGAGTTACTATAACACATGTGCCATTTATTGTAACGATTACAGTAAACCACTTGGTAAGAAGTAACTATAATCTCGTAAAATCAGCATAAAATTATCATAACTTAAAATGGCTACAAAATAAGTTATTCTGTAGCCAGCTGTAGAGTAATAGTTCTATGTATATAATATATGGATGTATTTTTTTTTTTTTTTTGCGAAACATCAGTAAAGACTTAGACGTTCACAACGCATGCATACTCGTCCCTATAAACATACGTATGCAAACTCTACCCCCTATGAATGCCTTCGAGAGACTGAGCAAGCTGGACTTCGAAATTTGCGGTCACCAAAGGCGCCTCGCTGTCGACAGAAACATCGCCTACCACTAAAAACATATCGCCGGTAAATCTTAGAATAAATCTAGAAAAATGCGAACTCTCGTCCCAAGTAAAAGGACTTGAATCTATATGAGTAGGTTCCAGCTGATATATGGATGTATCATCAACAATGAAAATCTCTGTTCTCCCTCGGACAGGATTTTGTGCAGCTGGTTTAGTTGAAAATTGCTCGGTTCGAATAGCAAACAGGACCTGAACGATCGGCACGGTCCCATCGCAGCAGATTGCATTAGTTGGATTAATTCAAACTTAGCTAGAGAGATGGGGGCTCAGGGTGCGTATTAGGTGAAAGCATCATAATCATCAAAATGAAAATTTTGTTATTTCTTCAAAGAAAAAACAAATATATACATATATTGAGCTTTCAGAAATTTGAAATTTTGCAGAGCTCTAGGTTTGGAATGTTATGGTCCATGAAGTGTAAACTCAAGCACGTTCAGTTACCAGATACCGAGATTCATAAATACGAAATTCGCTGTAAGTTATTAAAAAAAGGGTAAACTTGATCCTTACAGAGTTACAGTGATAGCTTAGGCCAGTCTCAATGGGGGTTTCATGGGATGTCATGCACATTAAATACGCTGCCACATCTGCAGATTTACACTTTTTGCATGAAACGAAGAGGAGAGAGAAGGAATTCGTTTCATCCCCACGACACGAGCCGGGCGACGTTTCCAACGCCGTGAAACGGGATCGAAACCGCGCTGAGAGGGCTCGAGCGTTTCATTACGGGATGGCGTCGCGGGAGGGGAAGCTCCGTCCGCCGCGAGCCGCGCGCCTCCATCGCGGGAAGTGCGCCCCGCGAGCTCTGCGGTGGGCGTCGCGTCGCCCACGAGCTCGCGGTGGGCTGTCGCGTGCGCTCCTCCATCGTTGCGAACAGGGCCGGGTGGAGGAATCGATGCCATCGCGGCAATGGCTCCACCGCGCGACGCTGGCACAAGCCGCCGCGGGCGCGGCCCGGCCTGGAGCTCCGCCCGTTCAGCGTGGGCACCGCCTTGATCTTGGCACCACCCGCGGCGCGGCCAAGGCTGGAGGTCCAACGTTCAGCAGCGTGGGCGCCGCCGCGGACGCGGGCACCAGCCGCCGCGGGCCAGCTGGCGAGGAGCTCCGCCGTTCGGCGCGTGGGCGCAGCCGCGAGAGATGGGCACAAACCGCCCGCTGGCGCGGCCGCCACGAGCACTGCCGTTCAGCGGCGTGGGCGCCGCCCGTGGCCGCGAACACTGCTGGCCACGACCTCCGCCCTCCTTGCGCTGGCCGCCAAAGCTCTGCTGTGCGGGCTGGCCGTGAGGCGCTGCGGCGCCAGCTCCCCGCCGCGCGTGGCCTGCCGCGAAGCGCTGGCGCAACCTACACGCCACGCAGCGCCCTGACCGCGTGCGCTGGCTGCCAGATCTCAGCCGCGCTTGCCCACAGCGCCGGCCGCGGGCTCGCTCCGCCACGGGGCGCACGCTGCAAGCGCCGACCGCTGGTGCCAGGGGTCCGCCACGCGTGGGCTCGAGGGCTAGCCGCCGTGCTTGCCTGCTCGGTGCCTCAATCTGTGCGGGAAGAAAGGAAAGAGAGGGAAGATAAGGATAAGTGGGCCCTACAAAATAGTAAAATAAAATACAAAACCGTGCAATGAAACTTTACATTGTGAGAGAATCCTATTTTATGTCAAAGTTTCACGTCTTGGAAACTGCGAGGTAAAACTCTCCATTGAGACTGGTCTTACATGTTTGTACTTTCGCTACCACTGGTGAGTTGCTTGTCCGATTGTTTTTTAGAAGAAAAATAAATATGAAAAAATGATTAAATTTCCCTAGTAACGAAGCTCTTGGATCAGACCAAACAGGCCTAGAAAATAATCCCAGTGCCCCTGTCACTGGTTCACATATACATGTCGGTCAGAGAAATTCCGGTTTGTGATACTGCTGCATGTTTGGTAAGTAATTCGTTGCAACCGTCACTTGGAGGCAGAAGTAAACAAATTATTTGCTAGTCCAGAGGTCAGGCAAAGCGTACCCGCATCGGTTCTTTGTTGTTGGTTGCTTCCTACTATGCTGCACTAGATACATGAGGTACGGTCAGGAGTTCAACGTACGGTGACAGAATGGCATGACCTGTTGATCGACCATGCACGATGCATCAACTATTCAACTCTCGTGTTACTAGAGGAGTAGTACGTATATACCGAGTACATCTACTCTCCGTCTGAAGTAGGTAATCCTTTTCATCATGACTCCATGGTAAGATAAATGTTGTGGCTATCTCCAATAGGAGACCCATTGTGGCATCCAAACGAATGGGTCTCCAATAGAATACCTATAATCTCTAATAGAGTACCTATATGGAAGACTTATTTTGGATGTCAGGAGAGATATAATCCAAATCTGAGTATCCTCTCTTCTGGAGATCCATTTGTAGATCGAAAGGATTGTCTTTTGGGTCAAACCTAAATCTGAGTATCCTTTACCATTTGTAGAAAGGATTATCTTTTGAGTCTTGCTGTTAAAGAAGACCAAAAATAGGTATTGAATTCTTTGCCTTTAGTACTACTCAAAGGACAAATGGGTTTTGTATTTTGAGTCAGGTTGTTGAAGATAGTCTTATAAAGTATAAGACAAAACTTCAATTTGAAATCAGTAAAAAATATTGTTGATGTTTTCCTCAGCAAAAGTCGTCCTCTCTATGTCACTTTAGCGCTGCTTATAGACTTTCAAACTCACAAGCCCATAGATATCACATGTCAACTTTATACTTTTCTTTTATAATTTTAGACACCTTCTTGACATACAATAGTATATTACGTATTCAATGATATGGAACTTTTTCAACATGAACCCAACAGGTCTCAAGTCATTATTAGAAAAATATTTTTCGAGGCGCTTGGCAATCCTAAACACAGGCGGGCAAGATTTTGGACTTCCTGCACAGTTAGCTAGCAAGCCTTAACGCCATTGCCCATCTCTGTAAACCGATTTATATAGGCGAGCCGTAAGAATGATCACATCTGTAAATCAAGCATTCATAGTGATGGGCATATTTAGGTCTACTTCTATAAATCGATTTAAAGAGTCGAACATCTTTACAACTGTCTCTATAATCAATTTACATAAATCAACCCAGACAGTTTTTTTTTTTTTTGTAGAAAGCATAACTTTTGCTGTCAGATGAAGACAAACTCTATATCAAAATTATATATCTTGTTTCGGATCTATTTGAACAAACAATTTTTTAAATTTTCAAATGGTTTCGGATGGAGAAATAGTTAACCTATATGAAAGTTGTAGATCTCGATGGGATTTAAAACTTTGTAGTTAACCAGATTTTTATTTGAGGTCATTTAGGTCACCAGATAGGTATTACTAGATATTGCGAGGTGATTCTGAAAGGAGTGGGTTGGTACAAAATTAAAATTTTGTAACTTAAATGAGAATGAAACAACTAGGAAATGACGACACAAGAGTCTATCAGCAACATGTGTCCCTTACGAAAACCAAACTTTTATGTGGTCAAAGTATCTTAGATGTGACTTCCCGTACGAAATTAAGCACCGGAATGCCATATGATAAAATAAATGTAGACTTGAGATTCTAGGTTCTGCTCTATTCACTACTACACAAACTGGGCTTTAGTCCCGGTTACGAAATACTTTTAGTCCCGGTTTTTCTAACCGGGAATATGATTCCAGGACTAAAAGGCATTGTCCTTTAGTCCCGGTTGAGACAATCGGGACTAAAGATCTTTCCAGACTAAAAAAAAAATGCCTTCCACCCACTTTCGTGAGATTCGAACCCAAGACCTTATACATAACCTCGTGTATACCTTTTCATCCCATCTACATAGCACACATGTGGCCTTAGATAGGATGTTTTACTTTTGAACTAACTCGTTGGAGAACCTTTAGTCCGGGTTAGTAACACCAACCGGGACTAAAGGATCCTTTAGTCCCAGTTGGTAACACCAACTATAACTAAAGGGTATACCTTTAGTCCGAGTTGATATTACCAATCGGGACTAAAGGTCAAAACTCTTTAGTCCCGGTTAGTAATACCAATCTGGACTAATTTAGACCCTTTTGTCTAGGTTATTAACACCAACCGGAACTAAAGATCCTTTACTCCCGAACACAAAAATTGCCGAGACTAAATCTAAAATTGCGGATCAAAAGTCTATTCTCTGCTGGTGATTATATTCGCAGTTTGCACCTACGAATCAAAATCTGGTCAAACAAAATTTCCATCTTGACATCGTTGGTCTCTTTCAGAAAACCATCATCGTCATGGATGAGTACGTACAAAGAAAGGCCTGCATGATATGATTGGATATGATTTGGTCATCAGGAACTTGCACGTCAATGACAGCCAAGCGTTCATTAGCTTTCTATACAAAACCTTATCTTCGTTATAGGTTACCATAGGGTGGGCTGCTATAGTTATGTTCATTTTCCAACCCTTGAAATTTGAAAAGTATGTAATCGCAAGAGCAGAAGAAGCAATTGTCAAACCCCACACGCGCGTTTACATTCTCAGTTACGTTGGAGTACGTACATAATTTCGAACTTCAATTCAACCAGGGAACGTTGTTAGGCACGCACTACTGTAGGACTGGGCTTCGCTATCTGGACATCCATACCAGTTGCAGCAGAGCTGGCACGTATGGACCAACCATCATGGATGCTGTATCACTGCCGCTTAGGTTGTACCGGTAGTGGAACCGGTTCCGAGCCGATAGTGAACTCCTGCTCTGTACTCTTACATTTCATGCAACACAATAAAGAAAAGAAACCTAAATTATGTGTATTGAATGAAATGAAAAATGAAAAAAAAATTGCAATAGGAATTTGTGCTTGTACTTCCTATTCGTAATGCCTGTTATGGGCTGCGTGTTTTCCACGCAACAAAGGGCAAAAGACACCATCTGATCAATTGATTTGTCCCATTTTGCAATGCGACAGCTGCTGGAAATCTCATTTTTCTTTCTCTTCGTAGAGCAAATGAAACACCAATCAACTTAAAGAAAAAAATGAAATCTCAGTGGAATTTGGTGATACTGCACCAGTCTGATACTGCACCAGTTATGATTTTTCGAAAATTCAATCTTGTCACGCTACTTCCGGTGGCGCGACAAAACCATACTGTCACGCCAACGGGGGTGGCGTGACAAGGTTTTCCACACCAGAAACAATGTCCGACGTGTAAGATCTTGTTACGCCAATGCATGTGGCATGACAGCGTTATTTGGTCATGCCAGCCCTGCTAGCACGACCAAAACGATCAAATCTGCAAATTTTATTTGAGTAGAAATATTATTAAAATATTTTGTAAAAAAATTAAAAATACAAAAAATCCTGCACCAAGCTGATACGGCAACTGCCCAGGCGGTCCCATTGGCATCTCCTGACGAGGCACAGCTGCGCCACGCGGAGGAAGCTGCAGAGCACCACGCCGGAGGAAGTAGCAGAGCGCCATGCGACAGAAACGGCAGAGCACAGCAGGCCGGCCCAGCATCCCAGCCCGGCCCACTGCCGCGGGAGGAGGCACCCTCTGGCCCATTGGCGACACCTGACGCAGCACAACAGAGGTGGCAGTGGAACAGGTCAATTGCGCCTTGCCGTCGCCGAGTTCTCGCAGCGGAGGTCGACCTGCAGGCAACGCCAACGCCGCAGGAGGCAAAGCGGCGGCTGACAAACACAGTACGCCATGGAGGTTCAGTGCACCATCCGGTCACCGCTGATCAAAACACCGGCAAAGCCGAAGCCACCAAGCAAAACCAAGCCATGCCCATCAGGAGCACCCGAATTGTGGTTGTGGCGCAGCAGCTGGCTCACATCCCTTTTTTTTTGACATGAGGAGTCTCCCCATTTCCATTCAACACAAACGGAAATACAGCAGCGAATGTTAACAGGTTAAGAGTTTAAAAGAAGACAGAGACAGAACCAGCTACTTAGAACAGACTCCTGAAACATGCGGCAAAGCGCAACTGATGAGACATGCCAGCAGGCAAACCAAACCAAAAAACTGGCCCCACTTGACCAATAGAAAATCAAAACAGGCATCAATTCCCCTTCCCGCTGTGTAGGCTAGGCAACAAACTTCCAACGACAGTTCAACCTTGATGATCCTTGTCCTGTCATCCTTTAGCAGCATATGGTCTTGTTTCGCCTTCTTCTTCGACAGACTCATCGCAATTGCCAGCATGGTGTTCACGCCGCCCTCCACCAGCGCCTCTTTGAGTCCTGCCCAGTAACTCATGAGCGAACATGCATAACATACAATCGTAACAGGAGTAGTTATCAATTTGCCTTCAAAACAGACGGCATTGCGAGTTTTCCAAATGGCTCAACATACAGCAGCAATTCCCAGAATATGAAATTGCTTGCCAGCAGGAAGCCACTTTTCACACTAAGCCCAACATTGCTCAAAAGATTTAGGAATGCTCTGAGCGCCAATAGCATGTGCAACAATCACCCAAACTGCTTTTGCAGTGCTGCACTGAAATAGGAGGTGCTGAATAGTTTCATTTTCATTGCAGAAATAGCAAGTAGGGCTTCCAGGCCATTTTCTTTTAATCATGTTGTCTTTTGGAAGAATTGCTTTATTCATGATAAGCCACAAGAAAATTTGGATCTTAGCGGGGACCTTCCCTTTCCAGATCATCTTGTGGTATGGTCCTGAATCACTAGTGATCAAAGCTTTATATGTGGACCTAACACTGAAATAACCATTGTTGCCAAAACGCCAGTAGATTATATCTTTTTCATCTACTAGCTGAATCTCAGCCACATCACTTATAATATTTTCCCAATCTCTCTGAAGACCATTCACCAGCCATCTGGTGAAGGTTATGCCACTAGGATTAAATTTAGCATGATGAACAATTATGTTAGGTTGATCACATATTTTGAAAAGATCAGGAAAGAGGATGCACAATAGCTTATCATATAACCACGTGTGTTGCCAGAAAAGAGTGGATATGCCATCTTTCGCTTTCACAGATCTCCCTCTCAAATAAATGTCACCGATTTTCAAAAGATCAGTCCATATAGCAGAATCAGTTTGCCTATGATTCACAGTGCAAACAGATTTGCCATTCAGATATTTATGATGAATAATTTGTTGCCACAAACTATTTTCAGTATCTAATTTCCACCACCACTTGCATAACAAGCTGTTGTTCATTTTCCTGATGTCTTTAATACGCAGGCTCCTTCCTTTTTATGTTTGTAGAATTTTGTCCATATAATCAGATGGTATTTTTTCTTAACACCTCCACCCTGCCAGAAGAATCTTGTGATATATGGGTGTATTGTTCAAGCTGGTATTTATCAAAGTTGTCCTACCAGCTATAGTTATTCCCCCACACACACACACACACACACACACACACAAATGTCTAACCTTTTAGCACTTCAATCAGAACTTATGTGACACCCCGCCTAATGGGCCGAGTGGCCGATTTCCAGTTGGGACAAGGTGCTGTAGCTGCGAGGTTACTGCATAACTGAAATGGGCTACGTCAGATTCAGGTTACTGTACCAGGTTACTGCAGCATCACAAAACACTATTCACCCATGAGTTTAGTACCGTAATGGAAGTTGAGGAGAAGCTGAACCAACTGAAATAGTCAAGCCAAGGGCGCGTAGTAACCTTTGGCTTAGCATATTAGTCCTGGCTAGAGGTTGGCCTAGGACTAATGTGAGTATTAGCTTTGGGTATAAGTTTTATGGAATTTGAACTACGAATCACAGGGGTAGAAGGCTCGTGCTAATTATATACTTGAGAAAAATCATGTTAATTTGAACACAGACACGCAACAAAAGGTATTTCGTGCAAGTGAATGCATGGAGCGCACCAAGTGAATGCTGTGTACGATGTCGCTAACATTGTCGGATGTCCGGATGAGCAAGAGCAGACTCTTAATATACGTAAAAGTGCCCGTGCATTGCCACGGGTTGTTATACGCTTTTAATTTCTAGGTCTAACATCCGCTCGCTCATACTCCTTTCGGTCTATTTTATCTAGTGCAAGTTAGGATGATGCAGTTTCTGAGATTACATTTTAACCATTCATTTAATTTATATTATATTATTTATAATTATAAAATTATAATCATTTGATAGTATAACTCCTTATAAATCTAATCATACGCAATAGTTAAAAATTATTAGTCTAATTATTAGATCAAAGTTTTTAAAGTTTCAATCTTAATATACGTGTGTGCCAGATAAAATAGACAGGAGGCAGTAGTTTTCTCGTCCTTGATCTCCACCGTCCTTGGTGCGCTCGACTACCCGTAAACATATATTGATTAGTCTCTTCGTTGATATCGGCTAATTCTCTGTTTCCATGCATATTGTTCCATCCTCCATTTTTCTTAGGAAAAACTATGATATAGAGACATGGCTCCACACTCTAATTGCAGTCGGCTTGGATTCTTGATTTTGTTGTTCGGTGTTATATACAGTTTCAGTCTATACACATTGAACAGATGAAGGAAAGAAAACATCATCCTTTTTTAGGGTAGCAAAGACATTATCCGATGTCAACATTATGTGATTCTCTCTCCTTTTTTATGGAAAATGTGGTCCTCGGTTTTTATATTTTTTACTTTTTTAGTGGAATGTGATCCTCTCTTATTTCTTGGTTACATATGTGACTTATATGTTTTTCTAGAGGAACTTCTAACCCATTTTTAGAGGAACTTGTAGCTCCTTTGAGAAATGAAAACTCCACTTAGGTGCAATGCCGGCCCATACAACAAGCCCATGGGTCATCTGGCTATCGCCATCCCTCTAACCCATTTACACAGTCGTCAGCCTCGAGTCCGTGATCTCTCCTGTAAGATTTGTGAAAAATAACGTTGCCATCACTTTGTTGGATGAAAAAATAACTAAATAAAATTTATAGGTCTTATTCTACAACATTTATATTTATGACTTTTCTAGTTGAAATTATTTACTGCTTCAAAATGTTTCAAGTTGTCATTTTAAAAAAATCAAATATTCAATTGACAAACCAAAGTCATATGAAAAGATAAAATTGTATCAAAGCATTAAATTGATAGAGACTAATTTTAGAAAAATTTTAGAAGAAAAAATCATCAGATTTAAAGTTAGTATGAGAGAGCAAGATTAGTTATAAGTTTTAACCAAAGATTAAAAAGAAATCAGAGTTCTTTGAGAACACATTAAATTTCAAAGCTGAAGTTTAAACTGAATTTTAGAGTACAAAATGATTTTGAATGAAAAAAGTTGTAAATAGCAAAGTAGCAAAACTTTTTGAGATCTATAATTTTTATTTTGGTTATTTCCTGATCTAAGATCATTTAAAAAAAAATCAAATTTTAGTGCTTTATTTTTTATATTCAGCACCCATTTGTAGAGACGCCTCAATATAGATAATATGATGATACACAAACGAAGTCGAGTTTGGATAAGATATTTTATAAGGTTTTATATCATCATATCATCTATATGTGTGATTTCTTTGGTAAGTTTAGATGACTTTTTTGTCATGGTTTGCATGAGTTTTTACGACGAGGTTGATTTGCACTTGATACGTTCCCTTGCTACAAATTGTTTTTGTAGCAGTGAATAAATCTTACCCGCGTAACATGCTGCCTCAAAAGCAACACGGATCGATTGTGAGCAAGCGGTGTAACATGGTTTCAATGGAACTTTGCATCCGTTCGTCGCCCTCTTACAGGCATCGATTGTGAGCAAGCGATGTACCGTGGTTTCAACTGAAGTTTTGCACTCTTTCGTTGCCTTCCCATGATCAGAACAAACTTTCAAGCTGTATGCTACACTATTGCTAAGCTGTTATGATGGAAAACGAAAAATGCATGTGGCACTGACAAAAATTCTGTTTCGTCTAATCACAAAGAATCCACTAGAATGTGGATACGATCTCCCTCTAATCACAAAGAATCCACTAGAATGTGGATACGATCTCTAAGATTAGACTTTAACTAGTCATGTCTACAAAATATATTTTAAATAGGTATACATTACAAAAGTATTTTTATGATTAAACTGCTAATCTCCACTTGACCGAAGACCAATGTGTATTTCACCAGAATTTACATTCAAATGGACAATTCTCACTGATAACTAGACACTTGTTGTTTCAATATCAGTTTGGAGGTATTAGTAAAGATCTGAAGCTATTAGTTTTGTTAGAAGCAGTTGCTATTTGTCGGTCACTTCAGTTAAACATAAATAACATTATTTTTGAAGAAAAGTTCTATTTAATTTCTCCTGTGCAGGTTATTTACTCAAATTTCCTATGGCTACACACGGCCTATTCTCTTGAAGTCCGCTTCATAGGAAATTGGTTGTGGCAGTTTCACAGCATCTCTTTCTCGAATACGCAAAAGATTTGTGCATCTTTATATTAAGAAGAAGAGTTTAAGTAAACAAACAACACACTCTAGCAAGCGCCAAAGAGGTTAATCTAACACAACCGTAGCTAGACCATCATAGCTAAGATCTCTTGTTTCGATATTAAATAGAAGAAACAACCAACATCGACACGGCGACACGACCTAGGAGATGGCCTTGCGCTTTCACAGCCGCCTAGACGACCCCTCTCCAACGGTCGGGAAGAGCGCCTCCAGCACCTCAGTGTTGGACGTGGTCATGCTGCCGTCGAAGAGCTTGTTGTAAGCCTCCAGCTCTGATGCAAACGGCGTTGATGGACCCTTGGTGTAGCCCATGCGCTGCATGACCAGTACCCCACCTCTCTTGAAAGCAGGTACTCGGCCATGGCAGCGCTAGCTTAGGAGTAGGCTGCTTGGGGGGGCTCACGGATCAGGGAGAGTCCCTCTTACGCGCCACCTTGTTGATGAAGTAGTCGAGGCGGCACTTGGCCGAGTCGTCGTCGACCACAATCTCCACCGGTGGTGGACTGGAATGGCCAGCATCCATCGTGAGATCCAGTCTCCAATGATAGGGCCACATCCACCAGATGTGGGGCAGCCATCGGCGAGTCCTTCGATTGGGGATCAGCCACCACCAATGCATCGTCCTGTTGCTAGGGAGGCACCGGGCCGCAGGCAGGCGAATCACCCACCTCGTGCCTCATAGTCACAGCAGTAGCTGAGGGTGCGGTCTGCGCCACCAGTGTTGGCGTGACCTCAGCGGCGAGCGAGGCCACGAGCTCCTCCATCACCAGGTCCACCGAGACCTCGCAAGCAATGTTGGTGACGCCCTAGACCACGAGCGAGCCTGCGAACTCCTCCATCATTGGGTCCACTGAGACCTCACGGGCATCGGTCGAGGCATCCAAGCCATGCACAAGTAGAACAAGCTCAGAAAACCCAAACCTCGCTTGCGAACACGATGTGGATGTCCTGGACACACAATCGGTGCTGCCGTGATGTCCGGCGCCGCTGCAGTGTCGATGGGCTTGCGGGCAGCTACATCAGTGTTGGAAGAGTCGTGCTATCTCCATCTTCTCTTCCGGCGCTGCCTTGGGCACCGCCGCCGCCCTCGATCGATAGGCGTAGCATCAGCCGGTGCAGCCTTAGCTCCAGTCGACCCCGCTGGGCCAACGTGGGCAGCTGGATGGGCGGCCAAGATACACTCCTGGGGTCATCATCGTGGCAGGGCGTCGGTGCCTGCAGCTGAAGGAGGTACCCGCCACGGCCGCTTGTAGTCGCGTGCGTGGTGCCGAAACCACTTGGTGTAGGTAGCGCGTAGGTAACCTGTATGTCGCCACTCGATGCCAGGATGAGAGATAGTTGAAGCACCTCCCATGAAAGTCAACTGGAGAGCGGTCAGAGGGTGGATGGTCCTCCGAACTTGCAGAATACACAAGGTGTGCCTTGTCGCATCCGCTTGGCGCTCCCCGCAACAAGACCTCACGCCATCCATCAGTGTCTAAGGCGGAGAAATGCTTGCGGCCGCCAGAGCATGGTCCGAGCTGCTGATGGGCTGCACACGCCGTGCAATCTGGCTGGTGCCGACGTTCGCTTCCTTGGCACGGACCGAACGCAAGCACCGCCATATAGTTGAGGTTGGCCTTTCTTTACTCGCTCATGCCTCCATGCCATTTAAATTCTGGGATGAGGCATTTGCTACTGCAGTTTTCCTCATCAATAGGTTGCCATCCCGAGTCATCCAAAACCAGACACTGTTTGAACGCCTTTACACCAACAAACTTGACTATACCTTTCTTCATTCCTTTGGCTGTGCTTGCTGGCCCAACCTACGACCATACAACACCAGGAAACTTCAGTTTCGCTCCGTTCAGTGTGTGTTTCTTGGGTATAGTGATATGCACAAGGTTTTCAAGTGTTTGGAGCCCTCCACTGGCCGCGTCTTATCTCGCGGGATGTCGTGTTTGATGAACACTCTTCCCGTTTTCCTGTCTTCATCTAAATGCCGGTGCTAGGCTGTGCGCTGAGCTCTCCATTCTTCCTGATTCCTTGCTTAATCCCGGTTCTAGCTTTGGTGACGCAATATTACTTGATCGATGTGATGCACCAACTTCCCCTGCTAATCACCAGCCAAGCTCAGGCAGTGCTTCTCCTGTTGCGGTACTCAATCTGGTGAAAATCCACGCCCAAATGGAGGAGAATTGAGCTCTGCCGGCCATGATTTCATGTGCCCGGCGGGTCGCGACACGGCGGGCGCTCCTACCCAGGTGGATTCGGCGGCTGGCAGCACATCTGCGCCAGCATCAGCGCCGGGATCGGTGCTGGATACGGCGCTTTCCCTCGGAGTGAACACTGTGGGATCCTCTGCGGGTGCTCCGTCGTCTCCACCGCCTTTGACTCCCTCTGCCGAGCCACAGACAGATCTGGGCACGGGGGGGACAGCAGCAGCAAGTGCATGTGTTCCTCGGATCTCCTATCGCCTCTTCGACTGGATCCTCTGCGCCAGCCGGATCCGATGCTCCGCCTGCGGCCTCTGGTATACCCTCTCGACCTGCCACTCGACTACAGTATGGGATCAGCAAGCCAAAGGTATACACTGATGGCACTGTTCGATGGGGCATGTCCGCAACATGTCCTGTCGGGGAACCTACGTCAGTTGATGATGCATTGTGTGATCGTCGGTGGGTAGAAGCAATGGATGATGAGTTCGGTGCATTGCAAAGGAACAAGACATGGCATCTGGTACCTCCTCCGAAAGGGAAAACATCATAGATTGTAAATGGGTGTACAAGATCAAGAGAAGAGCTGATGGTACAATAGACCGCTACAAGGCACGTCTTGTGGCCAAAGGGATTCAAACAGCGCTATGGAATTGATTATGAGGACACTTTTAGTCCAGTTGTTAAAGCTGCCAAAATTCGATTGATTCTCTCTATTGCAGTATCAAGAGGGTGGTCATTGAGGCAGCTGGATGTTAAAAATGCCTTCTTGCACGGGATACTTGAAGAGGAGGTATATATGAGACAGCCGCCAGGATACATAGATAAGTTGAAACCAGGTTTTGTGTGCAAACTTGATAAAGCCCTCTATGGACTTAAGCAAGCACCACGGGCGTGGCATGCTCGGTTGTGTGGTAAATTGGAAGCGCTAGGTTTCAAATCGTCCAAAGCAGATGCCTCCCTCTTTTACTACAACAGACGACAAGTGACCATGTTCATATTGTTCTATGTTGATGACATCATTGTGGCTAGTTCGTCCCAAGCCGCAACAGATGCTTTGTTGAAGGATTTAGAAAGAGAGTTCTCACTCAAGGGCCTTGGCGACTTGCACTATTTTCTCGGTATTGAGGTCAAGAGAGATTCAAAGGGATTGCAGCTATCCCAGACAAAGTATGCCAAGGATATTATCAAGAGGACAGGCATGAACTCATGCAAAGCGATCAGTACACCGTTGTCCAGTGGAGAAAAGCTAAGTGCTACTGAAGGAGAATTGCTTGGACTGGAGGACTCCACCAAATATAGGAGTGTAGTGGGAGCAATGTAGTATTTAACACTGACCAGACCAGATATCTCCTATGCAGTGAATAGAGTGTGTCAGTTCCTTCACTCTCCTACAATGGTGCACTAGAGTGTTGTCAAGAGGATTCTTCGGTATATATAAGGAACATCTAACCTGGGGTTGCATGTCAACAGATCAAACTCTATGATAGTGAGTGCGTTCTCTGATGCCGACTGGGCGGGTGATGTTGATGATAGGCGATCAACAGGTGGATTTGCCGTTTTCCTTGGTGAAAACCTGATCTCTTGGTGTGCTCGAAAGCAAGCTACGGTGTCACGCTCGAGTACAGAGGCAGAGGTAGAATCCTAAAGCGTAGGATGGAAACCGACCGTAATTTTCAGATCTCCTAGGCGGTGACGCTGAAGGTGATTCCTGATCCCACTTTGTACTAGGCCGCCTCACCGGCGTTCTAGTCCTGCTCCGCCACTAGCTGCTCCGGCTACGGCGTCCACGCCTCGCCCACCGACTCCCAGTCGGCGGCGACCACCGCACATCGCCGGTTAGCCGTTCCGGGCGCCGTCGACCACATAGTTCTAAAACCCTATTTTCCCCTCTAGGGTCTAAGCGCCGCTTTAGGATCGTAGAGTTTGGGATCGGATTGTGGCAGCGACTCCATTGATCGCTGTATCCACTTGTTGGTGTTGTCTGTCTCTCTCAGACTTGATCGCTGCCATGGCATCATCTGAGAGTGGAAGGAAGGGGACCCGTGAGGGTTCTACGGAGAAAGGCATGAAGGAGAACGTCGCTGATCTCCTACTGAAACTCAACCTTACCGAGGAGGAGGAGGCAGTACTGGAGTTCAGCGATGATGAAGGCGAAACAGAGCCACCGGTTCTGGAATGGGCTTTGGTAGGAAAAGTTCTCTCCCCATCGACCGTGCATGTGAACACGATCAGATCGGCCATGAAGCCTGCCTGGGGTAACCCATGTGGTCTGAAGATGTGGGAGATAGGTGAGAAGAACGCTAATATGTTTGTGGCAGAATTTGGGAGCCAGTTGGAGATGGACAGAGTTCTAGCGGGTGCACCATGGATGGTCGGCAGGCATGCTGTGATCTATAGCCTTTCGACGAGCGTCTAAGTGCATCTGAGATCGTGTTTGACAGGATGGAGATCTGGGTTAGGCTCCTTAACCTCCCGCTAGGATGGATGAACCAGCAAAGAGGAGGAGGGGCCCTAGGTCTGATCGGCAATGTCGTGAAGATGGATGTAGATAAGGAAGGCAAGGCCAGTGGTGCTTTTACGAGAGGCCGGGTGGCAATCGAAATAGATAAACCCCTACGTCGGGGTGTTCTACTTCACATCAGCAGATCAGACGAACCAAAATGGTTCAAAGTGCAATATGAACGACTCCCATTTTACTGCTATGCGTGCGGCATTATGGGCCACTCGGAGATTGAATGTGCTGAATCGGTCCCTCGGGATGAGTCAGGGAAATTGCCGTATGACGTACAGCTAAGGGCACCTGAGGAACGCAGGTGTAGAGTGCAGTCTTTCACTGAGGCTGCTTCGGAGTCTCTCGGGAGCGGCTCATCAGGCTCTCGTCCTCCTTGGGTGCCACAGGCGAGGGGAGGAAGTGGTCGTGATATAGGCTATGAGGGTGGATCATGTTTTTCTTCCTCAAGCCCGGATGATGATGATGGTCGAGAGGTACAGTCCCCTATGAAAGCTCCGGCGGATGCGGGGAAGGACCAGCAGGATGGCAATCGGGGCCTAGTGAGTAAAAAGCTGAATATGGAGATTGATGACCCATGCCAACCAGCTCATAAGAGGAAATCTAAGCAACCTCCAATGTATACTCCGGACCTGAACGCCCCGGTGGCCTCCAATGCCCTTGTTCCTGCTGGTCTAGTGAACTCCAGGGTCAACCAACTGGACCTAGGAAACGAGAGCAGCTCAGGAAGCATGGAGGAGAACCAGAAGAAGCAGAGATGGGGAAGTTTATCAAACAATGCAAGATCGGCGGCGGCTGCGAGTAGCAGTCCCCGCCGGGCACAATGAAAATCATGTGTTTGAACTGCCGGGGTTTGGGGCAACCCGAGGCAGTTCGAGAGGTACGTAGCTTATGTGAGCTACATCGCCTGGGATTAGTCTTCTTATCAGAAACTAGGTGTTTTGATGATCGTGTGGATGGCCTAGTGCGTTCTCTAGGCATGGAAGGTGGTGTGGGAGTGGGCAGCTACGGTTGAGGGGGAGGCCTCGCTCTGTTATGGAGCCAGGAGGTAGCTGTGAAGCTTGAAAGTTACGATAAGATGCATATTGATGTGTCGATACATGTTCCATGGTCACATATAGGAGAATGGAGGTTCACTGGCTTCTATGGTGAGGCACGTCGGGAGCTAAGGTACAGGAGTTGGGACCGCCTGAAACGTCTAAGCACTGAAAGTAACCTGCCATGGATTTGTGCAGGGGACTTCAATGAAATTTTACAGGCGGACAAGCAGGTGGGTGGAGTGGGACGTACAGAGCTGCAGATGGATGGTTTTAGGGAGGCAGTTGAGATATGTGGCTTCACGGATTTAGGCTTTATTGGCCTACCATATACTTGGGATAACAAGCAGCTAGGTGCAAACAATATTAAAGTTCGCTCGGACAGAGGTTTGGCCACTGCTGAGTTCTTGGAGTTATTTCATTCTGTCAAGGTTTGGCATGTTCAGACTGCGGAGTCAGACCATTGCTGCCTAATTATAGATTGTGCCCAAGCAGGGAGACGAAAACGGAGAAGACATGCTTTTCGGTATGAAAACATGTGGAGAAGGGATCCTTCTTATGGTGACATGGTTGACAGAGTGTGGGGTAGTATGGCTAACCCATCATCACTCCCCCAACTTGCTGCTAATATTGGAAGGGTCACTCGCTCTATGTCAGAATGGGAGCACTCCTCGTATGGTTCAGTCAAACATGAGCTTCAGAAGATGCGGTCAGAGCTTGAGGCTATCAGAGCTTCTTCTCTGAATACTGGACCATCGGCTAGGGAGAAGCAGCTCATGGCAAAAATGTCAGAGTTCCTTACAAGAGAGGAGATAATGATGAAGCAAAGGTCCAGAATCGATTGGCTCAAGGAAGGTGACCGTAATACCTCCTTCTTTCATGCCAAGGCACGGGAACGGGCTCAGTCAAACCGTATCTCTAGTCTGAAAAGAGATGATGGATTGGTGGTGACAGATCAAAGTGACTTAGAAACTGAAGCAATGGGTTTCTACTCGCGTCTGTTTACAAGGCAAGAACTATTGGACCCTAGACCGATCATCGATTGTGTCCCAGAGAAGGTCACACCGCTGATGAATGAATCGCTAACTAGGCCCTTCACTATGGACGAGGTCCGAGCAGCATTGTTCATGATGGGAGCTAGTAAATCTCCAGGGCCTGATGGACTATCGGCCGGCTTCTATCAGTATCACTGGGAGCTGGTCGGTGAGGGGGTGACCAATGCAGTGCTGGATTTTCTAAATGGGGGTGACATGCCGGACTCTTTGAACAGAACAACAATTGTACTTATTCCGAAGGTCAAGCATCCGCAAGAAATGAAACAGTTCCGACCGATCTCGCTGTGTAACGTGATATACAAAATCTGTTCAAAGGTTTTGGCTAACCGTTTACGAGTGTTTCTTGATGACATTGTGGCGAGGAGCAAAAGCGCTTTTGTCCCGGGTAGATTGATTACGGATAATGTTCTGGTGGCGTATGAATGCACACATTACCTCCAAATGAAAAAGGGGAAATCCGAGGCTTGTGCCATTAAGCTCGACATGGCCAAGGCGTACGATCGGGTGGAGTGGGTCTATCTACAACAGATTATGCTTAAGATGGGTTTTCATGTGGACTTTGTCGCTTTGATCATGAAATGTGTGCAGTCGCTCTCCTTCTCTATTAAAGTCAATGGCGTTCTTTCAGAAAGTTTCAGACCAACTAGAGGTATTAGGCAGGGTGACCCAATTTCTCCCAACCTATTTCTCCTGTGTGCCGAAGGACTATCGTGTTTGCTAAAATCTGTTGGCCCAGTATACCGATCTAGAGGTGTTCACGTGGGTATCCACGCCCCCTGGATATCGCACCTTCTCTTTGCGGATGACTGCATCGTCTTCTCAGAAGCATCGCAAAGGGGGCCTCTAGAATTCAAACGATCCTGGATATTTATCATAGGGGATCAGGACAGTTGGTAAATAGGGAGAAGTCTGCAGTCTTCTTCAGCAAGAATTGCTCGGAACAAGATAAATCACTGGTCAGGCAGGAGTTGCACATTGAAACAGAAGCTCTTGCAGACAAATACTTGGGCTTACCAACAGCTGTAGGGCGATCAAATGCTAGGGCCTTTGAGTTCTTACCTACCAGAGTCAGGAACGTGATCGGGACATGGAGTGGTCGGGAGGCAAGCACTGCGGCGCAGAGAGGTCCTCCTCAAGTTTGTGGCACGGGCAATTCCAACCTACTCCATGGGTTGTTTTCTCTTATCAAAGGTCACCTGTAGAAAGATGAGGTCAGCAATGATGAACTATTGGTGGGGCGGTTCTGCAGAGAATAAACGTATTCACTGGCTCAGATGGGAGTGCCTTACTCAACATAAATCAAAAGGAGGTATTGGATTCAAGGATTTACATCTCTTCAATAAAGCAATGTTGGGGAAACAGGGATGGCGGCTTTCTACAAGACCAGACAGTTTGTGTGCTCGGTTCTTAAAAGCACGCTATTTCCATGATTCGGAGTTCATGCAGAGTACTCGGAAGAAACATGCGAGCAGTACTTGGAGAGCTATCTTGGCAGGCAAAGAGGTTCTCAGGAAGGGCATGATTAGGAGGATTGGAGATGGGAACTCTACTAACATTTGGTTGGATAGGTGGATTCCTATGCATTTCAATGCTAAACCCCTTACCCCAATGAATGATCAAGAGGTTCACATGGTGGCCGACCTGCTGACAGAGTCAAGGAATTGGAATAAGGAGTTGATTCATGAAATCTTCATACCTGTGGATGCAAATGGTATCCTCCGAACCCCAGTAAGGCCAAGTCGACAGGATTGGTGGGCTTGGGAGCCAGAGAGGCATGGTGAATTTTCTGTCAGATCGGCATATAGGATTCTAGAATCTGACCAGATCACGGGGAGGATGTAGAGACGCCACAGGGCTCCGGGGATGTTGTCTGGGAAAGGCTATGGGCCCTGAATGTGCCACCGAAGGTTAAAGTATTCTGGTGGAGAACTCTTCATGAGTTTCTACCGACCAAAGCGGTGTTGCATCGTCGCCATATTGAGCCAATAGCTTTCTGCGAGGTCTGTGGAGCAGAGAGTGAATCAATCAGGCATGTACTAACTGAATGCTCAGTTGCTAGAGAGTTCTGGCGCTTGGTGAAACAACTCACCGGTCCAAATTGCCAGACCTGCACCCAGTCCACTGGGCGGCTGACTTGGTGTGCTCGGAAGCATGGTCAATTAAGGACAGGGAGTTATGGATCATTGGTATGTACTCTCTCTGGACATAAAGGAACAACCGACGCCATGAAAGAGCATTGCTCCCAGTCAAGGTGGCAGTACAATGGGCAGTGGATCTGGCTTTTGATATGTGGAAAATTGCTCAGGAGAAGAAGCTAGTTAAGCCACCCAAGGTAAAGAAGAGATGGAGGCTGCCACCCGATGAGTGGGTCAAATGCAATGTGGATGCTGCTTTTAATCCACTGAACAGCCAAGGAACAACAGCTGCTGTCTTACGTAGGGGGACGGGAGCTTCGTAGCAGGCTGTGCTCAGTGGTACTCCCAAGGGTTGGATGCTTTGCAGATGGAAGCTCAAGCCTGTAGAGATGGTATGAGGTTTGCTATTGGCAAGGGAATGCTGAAGATGCAGCTTGAAACTGATTGCGAAGTACTCGCAAAGATGTGGCTTCACAGGAGCTTTGGAAGATCACATGTGGCGCATCTACTTAGTGAAATGGTGGACCTTAGTTCAAGATTTACAGCCTTTTCTCTAATATTTGCTCCCCGCTCTTGTAATAATGTAGCACATGTGATGGCTAAGCAGGTCTCAGGTGAGTTCAGGTTGGTTGAGTGGCAATCAGCACCAACCTGCATCAGTCACCTGTTGGCCGAAGACTGTAATCCTGTTCCTCCTTGATAATTGAATGAAAGTCTAAATCGCAAAAAAAAAAAAAAAGAGTATAGAGGCAGAGTATAAGGCTCGCGGCACGCCACCGCACTGCGAAAATGATGTGGGTTCAGAAATTGCTGACAGAACTGAAGGATCAGCATCCTCCAGCTGCAAGATTGTGGTGTGATAACATTGGAGCTACGTATCTGACAGTCAATCCTGTGTTCCATGCGAGAACAAAACATATTAAAATTGACTTCCACTTTGTTCGAGAAAGGGTGGCTCAAAAGTTACTTTGGATGTCGGACATGTTAGCACGGTTGATCGCCTAGCTGATGGATTCTGAGAGGCATTGCCATTATCCAAGCTGATACAGTTTTAGGAACAATCTCAACCTTGTGCCCGGTTGAGATTGAGTGTAACACCCCTGGTGTTACGTTAACCTAAACCCCACCATGTCATCATATTATGCATTAAGCATCATGTTTATCAATTTAATGAGAATACAATTAACATATGATCATATGCATCATTAAGTTGATTACCAAGCATAAAGTGCCTTAGTGCATTTCATGGTGTTAATGATCCTTGCATGATTAATGATCACTAGTGTAGCTTGATGTGCTTGCTATCTAAAATAAAGTATAAAAGCACTCAAATTTCACTTACATGTTTAATTAAGTTTATAAAAATGATTAACCTCAAAGCAACCTTGGAATGATTAAGTGCTTGGCTAATATTGACCTTAAATGCTAACAATGTTTTATAAGTCAAATGGTGCAAGGAAGAATCAAATTTGAATTTGGAATTCAAATCCCAAACCCTAGCTCAAGTGGCTAAGTGTTGGAAATTGAATTTCATTTTCAATTTTGATGAGCTAACCATAATTAATTTTCTAAATAAAAGTTGCTAACCATTGGCACCATTTCAAAGTATGAACTTTGTACTTTGAAAGTGTCATTGGTTGGGTTTGAAAAAGTACCACAACATCATTAATTAATTGCCCAAAGTTTCAATTTGAAAATCCTTTTTAAAAGTTGAAATTCAAAAAGCCTTTTGCCCCTTTTCTCAATTTCATCTCAAAATATTCAAAATTTGGGAAAAACTTCAAAAATACAGTTTGTGCATATCTTTGATCTCTACAACTTTGGTAAATAAAGTTTTTCAAGTTTTTAAATAAAATTTGAAGTAATATTAAAAGTTCTTTAAATTGGGAATTGTCCTCTTTTTGATTTTTGAGCTCCAATTCAAAAATTATTTAGTTTCATGAAAAACTTACTAAATGAAAGTTGTATATCTTGAAAAATAGAACAACTTTTATTTTTGGAGATTTTCATCTTTTATTCAAAATTTGAAAGTAATTTTGAAATCCCAAAGTTTAGAATTTATTCCTTTTTCAAATTTAAACTGCAGTTTCAAAAATATTTGAAATTTGACAAAACCTGTTTAATAAAGTTTGTAGAGCATGAAAAGTTGAGCAACTTCTATTTTTGGAGTTTTTCCAGTTGCATTCAAATTTTGAGAGTAATTTGCAAAACAGTTTCAATTTAAAAGAAAGGGGGGATAAGAGCTACAGTATAGCACAGTGCCGGCACAGGGCAAGGGATGGCCGCCGTCCTTTGCCATCGTCGACGTGCCGCCTCGGCGTTTCTCCATGCCAGCTCCACCTCGGCAGCTTCTTGTTGCGTCGCGCTGCCCGTACCCCAGTGGTCGTCTCCCTCTATAAAAGCAGCAGCCGCCGTTATCCTCTTCTTTCTCTCTTCCCTCCACGGCTCGCCGTCGTTCCCACTGTTCGCCGAAGCAATTGGCGCACACCACAGCACCGCCGCCTTCCATCCCTCGTACACCTCTCCGCAACGCTCTCGCGAGCCTAACGCACCCACCATCGCCACTTATCGCCATCAGAATCACCCGCGCGGCTCCTTCTTCTCCAACGCCGGCCGGAGTGCCGCCGCCGTGATTTTGCCCGCGGCCAACCACCCCAGAGCCTCACATGCCAATCCAACACCACCCGAAACATCGCCGTGCTCTCCTGATGCTTAAAGACCTACCAATTCCATCTCTACCGCTTCCGTTCCCACGAACACGGTCGCGCCGCCGTGGAGCACCGTGAACCCACCTCCGCCGCGCCGCTCGCGCCAGGCCAGCTCCGCCCACCTCCGGCCGACCCCCAGCACCGAAGGGTTCGCCGGGCACCGGAGCCCATACACGCTTCTTGCCGCCACCGTCGCCGCCGTCATGCCGTCGCCGGCCAACTCCGGCCAGTCCCGGGCGGCCGCCTCGGCTACTCGCTCGGTTGAGGAAGAAAGGGAGAGGAGGGGGAATAAGAGAGGCCGGCTGGGCCGGGCCGCAGCGAGGCCAATCGGGCCGTGGCCTGTTGCAGTAAGAAAGAGAGGGAGAGGGAGAACAGGGCCGTGTGGGCCGTCCTGGGCCGCACGGTGGCCTAGGGGGAAGGGTAATTCCTTTATCTTTTTCAAAATGAATTTTATTTCCTGAGTTTCATAATTTCATAATTTAATTATTTGGGCAGATAAAAATATGATAAAATATGTATGTGCTCTTTGTAATATACTCTGTCAAGGAAAAATGCTAACTCTGATTTTTCAATAAAATTTAGTTAGGCTATAAATTGCTCTTTTAATTAAATAAATGCACTTCCATGATTTTTAGTTATTAAAATATAAGTCCAAAAATTATGAAACTTGTTTTGTGTGCTAATTAGATGATAATGATCTTAATTATGAAGTTTGATCATGTTTTGATTAATTTTTGTATTATGCTTAATTAATGCCTTATGTAATTAATGGTTAATTAATTAGGGTGTAATTAATCTCTAGTTAGCAAGTTAATTAGTGGCTTTCAACAACTGTAAAAATGGTTAATAAAGTAGTAATTAACCTTAATCACCATAGGGTTGATTGACTTTGGAACTGAGTGATGACCCTAGTCATTAACCCTAATGACTTTCGGCAAATCAATTGTGATGATTTGTTACGTTATTTGATGTCATCAAAGTTGTTACTTATAATCTCTTGATGCAACTATACCGTGAAGGGAAGTTGTACTCAATCTTCTTTTGTTTAATGTTGCATCATTCGCATCATGTCATTAAGCATGCATCGTTATTTTACGTATAGTTTATGCGTGAGAGCGATGGATTGCGATGGTCAAGCTTCGGAGGAGATTCGCGGTGATCCAACCCTAATGAGGTGAATGCACCGAAGATGCTGACATCAAGACTAACAAGCTAACTTTCTCTGCAACGCAGGCAAGCCCTGAATGCATTTAAACATTCCCTTGTATTTCGAAAAGCTTTATATTTTATGTTCCAGATATGATGCATTAGGTATTAGGAGTTGTGTGATATCCTACTTTGATGCATTTACCATACCTTGATATATTACCCTGGATACCTGTTTTGATTTCGAAATGCTTAGTATAAGCTTAGCCTTGCTACTAGAGTAGGGTTTTGATAAACTGTTTCCAAAAGTGTGATAACAATACCCCCTGAGGGGAAGTTATGAAAACCTGATGTTGCTTGTTGTTTATCCTTGTTCCGACAGGGTCAAGGGTACACAACAAGGGCATGATGATGAGTAAATCGAGACCGGGTGGAGTGACTTGCACCAGGATGGGCTAGTGCCCTGGTGTAGTGTCGTCCACTTGTGAGTCGGTTAAGGACCGTTCATTGTTTGGCCCTGGGATCATGAGGTTATTGGATAGTACTAGCCGCATGCTAATGGCGGTAAGCTCCCTTGTATGATCCATGCGAGAACAGACAACCGGGACGGGAAGTAGCGTGTACCCACACTACGAGCGCACCGTCGACGGTTAGACTGACGGCGTAGGGAGATGGTGTACTGTACTCTCGTGGCTAGGACCCGTTCTGTCAGGGAGAAATGCAAGCGTGAGTTGATGTATGTAAGATGTTTGGTCCTGCATACATCGTGTGGCTAGGAAGCCCCAGCTGGGTATATAAAGCGATTCGAATCGTCGGTGCTCCACGATATGGGAGACTTGATCCGAGTCCCGGCATCGTAGTAATGATGGAAGTTGTGAGACTGGAAAGTTTTTGAATTCGTTACATGTTTGACAAGTGATTGTTATAGTAAGGATCGGCTTAGTCTCTTTTCACAAAAAGTGTCTTTGATTCTTACTAAAACCTTACCTTGATTCCCATCAGCCAGCATTTCTGAGTCTTCTCCACTCTTTTCTGTCGGGTAAGTCTTGCTGAGTACTTTTGTACTCAGGGTTTGTTTGACCCCTGTTGCAGGTGCTGACTAGTGAAGCTAACTTCGGTCATACCAGTGGGCTTGGCATGATCAAATATCTTTTGTCTGAGACGTTATCTTACAAGTATTCTATAGTTCTTCCTTGCTTCCGCATACTCAGTTAAGTTTTGTTTAATCAAACTCTGATCAAGTCTTGTAATTTCTTTTGTAAATTTTCTGCTACTCTGTTGTATTTGAATAAAACGGTTGTACTGCAAGTTCTTTGTAAGAAGTTGATCCCGGAGGATCGTGGTGTCATCGGGGTTTCACCCGACAGAACTTTCTAAGTTATGTGGTACACAAGTATGGCTGACAGAGGTCTTAGGGACAATGTCAGGTGCTTGTGGGCCATATAATTTAGAAGGTTCTGCCACATTGAGGGAGGGTGTTAAGATAGATGTGTCCAGGTACGTTATACCTGAATGTATGTATGTGTGCATGTGTATCAAGTAGATATGAGGAGGTGGTTGTGATCTCAAATCTATTGTAACCTGCTTGCTGTACAAGCCACGCCGGGGGGCGTTTCCCGGCTTATATAAACACGCACACGAGACCCTAAGGCTATCTGCACTCTTCAACCTCTATATTCATCCTCTAAAGAGAATATTCCGTCCTGGTCATCGATATTCTCTTCTCTATACTACTTTTTCCCGCATCCATCCACACTCTATATCATACTCTATACACCGCGGGACCCACTTGTCAGCTATTTTAATAATAAAATCACACCTCCCTCCTCCCTCCCATTCTCTCTCTCTCGGGCGTCTCCATCCCGCTCCCTCCCGGCGTGCCTCTCCCTCCCCGGCGTGCCCCCCCTACCTCCATCCCCGGCCCTCCCCGGGCGCGGCCCTCCAAATGAGCTACCGGCGTGTAGGGCATATCACGGGCGGCGCCGGGATCGATCGCGGGCGGCCGAGGCACGCGCTGAGGCGGCCAAGCTCCCTCCTGCGCCGGCGACCGCGCGCGGAGGCGGCCTTCCCGCGCCCTTCCCCTGCTCCCTCCCGAACGGATCCGCGACCCGGCAGGTCTTGGGCGGCGCCGGGCCTGGCAGGGCGGCGGCGGAAGCGCAGTGGGCAGCAGGCGGCGGTGGCCGCGCTGCTCCTCCTCGAGCTCCAGCGTGGCGGCGAGGGCTCGCCGCGGCAGACGGTGCTTCTGCTTCCGCGCTAGCGTGGCGATCGGCGGACGCTGGCAGGCGGGCGAGCGGCGGCCGCCCGGCGGCCGAGGACGAGTGGCGTGGTGGCCGAGCTCGCCCTCCTATCTCTTTTTCTCCCTCTCTGTTTTCGCCCAGCGGGTGGCCGGCGACCTCGCGCGGGCGGGCTCGGCGGCTGCTGCTCCGCCCGGCGAGCGTCGCCTTCTCTCTCCTTCGCCCGCGTGGGACCCCGCGCCACGCAGGCGCCTCCCGGACGGCGCTACCGCGCCAGGTTTGGCGGCCGGCGCTCGGTACCGGATGCCACGGCAGCTCCCAGGAAGCCGCTGCGGGAGGATTTCCGGTAAAACGATCCTGGCGGATCCTTTCCCGGGTGTGAGTGCAGATAGCCTAAGGGGCAACTCGTTCACGCCATCTTTACACGATGTACTTTGTATGCTGAAGTGTGAGAGATACTTGGTTACACCCGAATTCAGTTTATTCCCTCCCTGCGTACTACTCTCTCTCTCTCTTTTTCTTTTTGAAACTGTGTATACTCTGTTTTCTATAGGAAGAGAAGAAAGGCAAAGAAAATGAAAGAAAAAATGTGTGGGAGTGCATTTTCACGCGGACACAATACAGCAAAACTTTACTCCCTCCGTCCCAATATAGTGGACGTTTGAGGGTTCAAAAAAAGTTTCAAAATAGAAGACGTTTTAGGTCTGGCAAGAACCTGCATACGGGTCTGACCACTACCAATGTACCATCAAGCTGTCACTTCGTGTCGTCCACTCGTCTGCATGACCAATAAAAAATGGAGATTCAAAACTGTTGATGCCTCTATGGTGCGGAGAGTGCAGTAAAATATTATTTCCTAGCCGGAGCGCTACTCCCAAGCTCGACGTCGCCATCAGCTGCGCGATGCTGGGGTAGGGGTGTCAGGGTCTTTTGGCTTCCGCATTGGTTAGTGTGGCAACTTCTATAACGTCAACTAATCTGGGACGGAGGGAGTATTTCTATTTTTAATTTGTATCCCACATTATTTGTGCCAACACAACACGTTAGGACAACTCCGTGTGGTCCGGCACGGTGTCCTTTGCAAAGAACAGCGTCGGGTCTTGTCGCCGACGTCGTGGCCGCTGAGAATTCCTCCCTCGATGGCGCGCCGTACGCGACGACCTCGTCGGTTTTGAGTTCCTTGCCGTCGAAGCAGTCCTCGAACATCTGCCGCACTTTGGGAATCCAGCTGCTGCCGCCCACCAGCACGACGTCGTCAACGTCCGTCCGCCTTGCTTAGCCCGGCGTCCGAGGCCTTCCTCACCGGCACCTGGTCGACGGGTCGATCCACTCGATCCTTTGGTTCATGAGGTTCTGATCCGTTTCTCCGCTGCCTTGTTATTGGTAGCATTAGGGGCCCATTTGGTTCGTTTTTTAGAATCGGTTTGATTAACCTTTGGGTCGACCCGCTCCACTCCCATCTTGACGCCGAGGCCTTCCTCACCGGCACCATCGTCTTCCGGTCGGAACAGGTCGCCGTTGAGCTCCTCGAACCGCGCCATGGTGAGCTGCTCCGACAGGTCAACGCCGTCCACCAGCTTCTCGACTTCCACGCGCGCCCGGTGCAGCCTGCTGAGCGCGCGCTTGGCGCGCTCGCACTCGCGGCGCAGCTTGCCCATCGCGCGTGCGTCACGGGCGACGTCCCAGCCATTCCTCCGCCTGACGAAGCAGTCCGGGACGCGCCGGTCGAATTCCTCGCCGCTGGTGGTGAGCGTCTCGAGATAGGCGTGAGTCTGAGTTGCTCCATGTTGTACGTACATGGAGCAACATTTTCTGTTGTACATGCATGTTTTCTGTTGGAAAAGCTCTCAAATTCTTCCTCTGGAAGAGCAGAGCAGTCATTTTCTGTTGTATATGCATGTTTTCTGTTGATTCAAGGGAAGTAGGCAACCAAAGCAAACATGGCAGGTTTACAAGCGCAGCACGCCGTGCTGGCCGGTGCTCTGGACCGCTCGGACGGGTGGTCCTTAACTCCTCTGTTCAGGTTGGCACGACTCTGGATCCTATCCTGGAGCAACAGCCAAGCAAATCCTCTCGTCTTGTCTATCAAGTGCATCAGCCAAGACCACGGTGGCCTCTTTTTTCTCATCCTCAGCGAATGGGCTGGAATCCTCGCAATCGCAGCCAAACTCTCCATCCCGCTTCCTTTACTACCTGCGTTAGAGTAGCAAGGAAAATGCAGCGACTTGTTTGAGTACAAGCAGAGCAGAACTGATGCATGTCTTCATTGCAGAACGCAAAAACAGAGCATAGCTTTTGGGTTGCTCGCCTGATTCTAAATCTTGTCCACAAAAATTTATCACATCACATAGACTCAAAGTTCTTCATATGCTTCTTCACCCATTGCTTGATGACAGCCTGATAATGATGCATTTCGGCCTGCAACATTATGTAATATAATTTAAATTAACCATACTTAAAGATCAGAATATCAGTTGTTTGCATCCCTCTTGTTTTTTCACATCTCCATCAGCAGCACAGTGCAATTGCAATTACTAAAGCAAAAAACAGTTGTAACCACTGGAGATACTTGGTGAATCAAACTGCACAACAATCTTATCCTAAAACATATAGAAAAATTAATTAGCTCCAGAGGTTGCTTTTCTCTAAGCAGACTTCAGGTCCTCGGCCAGAATTCAGCTGCAAAATAACAGACTCTAACAACGAGTAGTGCACAACTGAAGCATATTAATAGCAGCAGTTTTTTTTTTTTTCAAAACAATTGAAAGCATTTCAATAGCAGCTTAGGAGTTCAGAGTTATCCATTGTCATGTACCTTGCTGCATCATTAGAAACGGCCTGACACTCCATCTTGAAGACACCTCACCGTGCGATCTGTTTACAAAAGCTCCATGAACTTGAACTTTCGTACTGCACACCTCCACAATACAAATGCAGCTCGTCTACCTGAAACCAGAGTTGAAATTAACCTAACACATGCATCTGTTGTAAGTTTCATGTTTTTTTTTTTTTTTTCAATTCAGGTGGTCCTTGGACCCTTCTTGTTAGAGCAGAGGAGGCAGAAGGAAACTAGAGATTTACCTTCTTGAGTGAACTATGTTTTTGCTTGCTGCAATCGCACGCTGTTCGGCTGTTGGTGTGCCAGCTTGAGTTATAGCAACAATGGCATTGACAAATATATATAATAATACCTCAAAACTGTCTGTGCAAACCAATCCTGCTGGAATTTGGATACCCATAATAAGTAAGAGTGTGCACATATATGCACACACGGACACGCCCAAAGCAAATGTGAAGCACATGTTGAATATCTGCAATGATTGAATTAAGATGGATGAGGAATTGCTTAGGTTGGCCAGTGAATGTGCACAAGGTAAACGGGAAGCAATAGTCAAAGTTTGACGAACTTACCAGATGAAGTGCCAACAGGCAGTCAATACCCAATCATCAGATGAGGGATGTGGGAGATGAGATGCCAGTCCTTCCCCTTCCTCCTCTCGCAGCGCCTCTCCAGATCAGGGCAGTTAGAGATATGCAGTATCTGCAGAGCGGTGAGGCCTTTAATCCACTCAGGCAAGGTTCTGATGCTCGGACAGCGCCAGATCACAAGCTGTTGAAGGAAGGTGAGACAGCACATCGATTGAGGAACTGAAGTCAGGCCCGGCAAGTCCCATATCGTGAATTGCCTTAGGACGCGGAGTTCTCCCAGCGATTCGGGCAGTTGGCGAAGTGCCTTGCACCTTCCTATTTCAAGCTCCTGGAGGCAGGTGAGGCAGCCCAACGATTGCGGAAGGCACGTCAGGCTCGGCAACGATGAAATTCTGAGTACGCGTAGAGAAGGAAGATCCCCAACAGAATCGGGAAGTTGGCCAAGTGCATCACATTCTCTTATTTGGAGCACCTGGAGGGAGGTGAGGTACCCCAAAGATTGTGGAAGGCTGCTCAGATTTTGTAATTGCTCAATATATAGTAGTTGCACAGAACGGAGCTCTCCGAGACATTCTGACTGGGAGTGAAAGTCACGACAATTTATTATTCGGAGATCTGTGAGTGAGGTCAGCTGCCTGAATGATTGGGGAAGGCTATGTATGCCGTCACAATCATCAATTTCCAGAGTCTGCAGAGATGGAGAGCAGAGGTCTCCCACCCACCCAGTGCTACAAATATCTACTTTTTTCAGGGCCCTGAGCGGCTGCATCAATGGAGTAGGTCTCAAACTGCCGCACTTCCAAATGGATATGTTTTCCAGATAACCGAGTTCCCCCAGCCACTCGGGAAGCATGCAGAGAGCAGAGCATGATGAAATATCAAGGGTTCGGAGGGATGCGAGGCTCCGCATGCTCTCCGGCAGCTCGGTTAGGCCATCACAGTCCGCAATTTCCAAGGACTCTAGTGCTGTCAAGTGTTGCAGCAGCTCCCATCGACATCCATATTCATACGATGCTGCTCCTGCTGGTGGTGGCATGCCTCTCAGTTCGAGGTTCTTTAGGCAGCTAAAACTAATAGAAAGCAAACCTTCACTACTTGAAGGCAATGAGGACCTTTGGTCTAAGCCTAACACTTCCAATAGCTGCACGTTGCTCTTAACCAACCTCAGGTCCTTCAGCGACGAAGGAAAATATGGCATCACCACCAATTCGGGACACCCAGATATAGTGAGAACCGATAGACGATTATCAATATGCACTTGTCCCACTTCGACGTCAGCCAACCTCACCTCTGTTGCCATGCAAACCACTCCCAAACTTGGCATTCCATCCATAGATAACTCAGACAGAGAAGGAAATGGACCTCCGCTTATGCTTTTAAGAGCAGTCAAATTTCGTAGCTGAAGTTTCTCCAAACAAGGCAATTCTGTTAGCCCCTCCAGACGCTCCAATTTTGGGAAATCTGACAGTAACAGCTCGCGCAACAGCCGGAGGCAAAACATCCACTGCGTGCATTCCTGACCTAAATACCTTAAAATGTTAAGATATTTAATTTCAGGCGGTGGTTCCAACCCTTGCAGCTGATTTTCAGAGTTCACCCCCACATATCTTGAACAATCTAGTGTCAAGCTCTGTAATTTTGTCTTCTGCTTCAACCATTCCCTGTGTGGAACATCTGGGTCCATGCTATGTGCAATAACACATATAGTTAGATCCCCGCTTATCTTATTAATGTTTTCAAGCTCTGAGATTTGTGCATAATTTTCATCATCCTCTCCCATAACAAATAGTCCTAGCTTTTCAAGTCGAGTGAGCTGTGCAATCCCTTTTGGAATGGCTTGTAACTTTCTACAGCCTTTCAAGTTCAGAACAACAAGCTTCTTCAAGTTCCCTATGTCTTCAGGCAACTCTACCAGGCCAAGACAGCACTGAAGGTCCAAACACTCCAGGTTTTCTAGCATCGTGATACTTGATGGTAGCCTCTCAAGTATGGTACGACCTAGTCTCAATACTCTTAGCCTTTTATTCATGCCGATAGAGCTTGGTAAAGCCGCAAAACTGTAACATTCAAAAAGGTCTATGCTAGAAATCATGACACAGTCGCCAATAGAATCTGGCAAACTTGTTAGCCTCCGACAGAATGACAAGTTTACCACCCTCAGCTTCTGCAGCTTACCAATGGACTCAGGTAACTTGATAAGGTCGCTTGTTGTTACATGAAGAGCTTGCAGACCCCAAATTTCTGAAATAACCTCAGGAAGTGTTTCATATCTCAGTCTTGAAATATTAAGGTATCTTAAATTTTTGGTCTTTAGTATGGCTGTGAGTGCTGATGTATGCCCCTTTTCCATAGTGATACTGTGCAAGTGTTTTGCTTTCTTCGATGCCTTGCCAAATATGAAATCGTTGTCTTCAGCAATATACAAAGCACGTGCCTTTTCAAATGTATTTTTGGGCAGAAAATGTCTTGTCTGTTGCATTATAGAAAAATATCTGCCAATCTTTGTGACATTGGTTACCTTCTTGGGCAACACAAGTGAAATCTCATCACCCAAAATGGATCGGGCAAGATCATGCACCAAATCATGCATCTTACAGTTTACTCTTCCTCCATCCCATGGTTCCTTCACATCTTGTATGAAATACATCTGCACAAGCTTATGAAAGTAGTCATCGCCAACATATTCCATGTAGTTAGCACCATCTTCCGCGACCATATCATGAGCAATCCATTGGTCAATCAATTGGTCTTTATCAATCAAGTGACCTTTAGGGAAAATTGAACATATTGTGAAACACTGCTTTAAATGAGATGGCAAATTAAAATAGCTCAACCACAAGCAGGCAGATACTTGACGTTCTTTACCGTCGACATTTAATAAATTACTCTCTTTTATGGCATGCCATTGTTCTAATCGTTTCTTGACACGGAGGACCCCTGCAAGAACTTTTAATTGCTAGCGGCACCCCACCGCACTTGTTCACAATCTCTTTCCCAACTTCTTCAAAGTCATGTTCCACAGGATTTCCATAGCTTTGCTGAAATAATTGCCAGCTATAATCCTCAGATAATGATGGCAAGTCGATTAGTTTTGTAGATTCCACTGCTTCTGCAACATTTCTACTACGAGTAGTGAGTAGAATCCGGCTTCCTGGTGAGCCATTCTTTAGATGTACCATGAACTGTGCCCATTTAATACGGTCTTCAGTCCAAACATCATCCAATACAAGTAGGAACCTTTTGTTGGTCAACTCGTCTGAGATTTTATTGGCCATATACCTCAAGGAAAGGCCATGAGACCTCTCGTCTGAAATAGCATCAAATAGCTTCTTGAGAATTTTTTCAAGTTGAAATTCCTCCTGTGTAACATGAACCCATAGTTTAACTAGAAAATGATTACAATTTTTATTTTCAACTTTATTGAAAACCAGCTGTGCCAGGGTAGTTTTCCCAGAGCCACCAAGTCCAACTATTGAAACTATCTTGATTCTCTGTTGGTCAACATCCTGTAGCAGCTCAGATAGAATATCATTGATCTCTTGGTCTCTTCCGATTACTGCTGCCTCATCCACAAAGGGCAGCGTTTGCACATTCATAGCTGTGTCATTTATATGGCTAACAGGATCATTGCCAACCACTGAATTCAAAATACTTTTTGCTTCACAAGGACATCAAACATCTTCTTAATTTTCTTTGATCTTTATGGCAGCCTGGCATTGAAATAAAAAACGATTTTGGTTTTGTGCACAGGTATTTGGACACAAAACCACCATCACCATCAGCTTCATAGTTTTCAGCCTTCAGTTGGAACTCATCCACAGCATCCTCGACCTCATAAACAGCTTTTTTCAACTTTCTGAGTGAGGGAACATCCCCCATATATAGAGCTCTGTCGCCTGCTGCTTCCAACCTGCTATTGATCTCCTGAGCTAGATCTTGGAGTTCTCGGAGGTCCTTTTCAACACCTACTATAGAGCTGTACTCTTTGATGACCAGTGGAGCTAACTTGTTGCACACAAGCTTCAACGTTCCAGATACTGCTGCAGAGACTACAGCAGCTTCCATACCAACCATGTTTCTGTAAGCGCCGTCGTTCTTTTGCCTAGATTTCCTATAAATCGAATTAGAAAGAAATAAGCAGGCATTTTGTGAAGCAAAAGAGTCATATAATGCTAGCACTGTCTTGTGCAATTATCTATTTCTGATATCTGACCTGCACAAACAAGCGTATTCAGGACTTTAGCCTCTCTTGATTGACGAGTGCTGCTGAAGTTGGGCTTCTTGGTCTATAGGAAGGATTTTAAAGCCTTGTTGTCCCTGCCATCACAAGGAGCAAAAAGGGGAAGAGATCAATGGGATTGTCACGAACACACTTGGTGGTAGGACTAAAGAAACGAGTACTCCAAAAAAGAGATCAGATGGTGTTTTCTTCTAGGCAATGAATGAAGGAACATAAACTAGCCCTAAATCAAATAGAAAAAGAAGTGAAAGGATTAACAAGGGTAAAGATGAACATACATACCCTAGAGTACAAAGTACAGAAGAATCAACATCTATCGTCTTTGTAGGCACTACCATACAGTACGGTTTAAGATTTGGGACTCCTGGGAGTGCTCTGTCTTCCGTACAGGAGTACCTGTGAAGTGAAGAGTCTGAAATTACTGATGTAAGCAGAAAGAGTAGAAGGCGCTGGAGTGCAAATGGATCTGGATGTCATAAATCTTGGTTACAAGTAGAATACGATTATGGATCTCAGACGAGATATGCTGCTGCTTTTGCCTCTGACATCTCCAACTGCCGCGAGCGCGCTCCTTCTCCCCTGAGCGAGGTGTGCGTGCAAGCAAATCGAAACTGGATTTGCTGCACAAGGAAGGCGCAAATGAGCTTACTCGAATCTCTCTGCTTGCTGTTGCTAGTCTTGTGATGAAGTTGCTAGGCGAAGGCAGGGGCAGGTGGGTCGGTCAGATGTCCAGTCTCGATGCTGGCAGTCTTCCTGTGCGACCTAACCTATCCTGTGTTGTCGAATCTAGTTGCGTACGCCGGACGCAAAAGAGCAGCGATATGATGCACCCGCGGCGGAGACGCGGAGTCAAGTCACCGGAGCATCGTATACTCCTCCACATGGCTGTTGCCTGTTGGCACTTGGCAATGGTGCATCACGACAGACAGTGGTGAGTGGAGTGGTGACGATGCATGGCACTACTAGGCTGGGCTTCTCCCTTCTGATGATGAAGTGCTGGCTGCTGCTGCAGCTGCAGGCATATATGGAGGAGCACTGGGCGCAGCCGCAGCTGCAGCCGCACCGGACGATTCAAACACGCATCGATTGTGTGAGCCAGCGGTGTACCGTGGTTTCAACTCAAGTTTGCATCTGTTCGTCGCCCTCTTAGGATCTCAACAAACTGTGAACCTATATGCTACAATTGGTGAGCTACTATGTTGAAAAACGTAAAATGCATGTTGCCGTAATATAAATATTCTGTCAGAGCTAGGAAGCCTAACGCGTTTGTATCAAGCCCGGTGTGGCGTCGTTAGTCTAGTGTTCTTAAGACACAGAGACTCAGTGGTGAAGGAGAGAGGTGTCAGCACCCCTTAGAGTGCTTCCGATTCTAGCTAGATAGAGGAAGAGGGAGGAAGAACTCGGAGGAATCTCACTTGGTTCCTTCTCCAAGAAGAAGAAGAAGAAGAAGAAGCTCGGCCATGTAATACTTGTTCGATATCGCCCCTTCTCACGTTTGCCTACTTATCCCTCTCGTGCTCCTCTCAGCCACAGGCATTACAGACCCATTGTGGGCCAGACACACGCACACTCCTGGCCTTGGGCCGCTTGCTCCTCTTGGGCTTGCCTTCAGCTGTCGCAGTGTCCTCCGCAGGTGGGGGACCGTGACACCCCCCCTTGGGCGCCGGCGTGTCCCCACGCCGAGCGTAGGGGAACTTCCGACGGGCAGCAATATCTTCCCAGGTGGCGAGGTCGGCGCCGAGGTCGACCACTTGACGAGAGCTTGCGCCGACGGAGCCGTAACCCGGTGGTGAAGGCGGCGCTGCAGGATTGCCTCTGGGACCTAGAGTTCATCATCTACTTTAGGAAGAGTACTGCATACCGTGTACTTCGTCAAAGGAGCAGGCTTGAGGAGGGAGACGTGGAAGACGGGGTGGACTGTTGAAGAAGCCGGGAGTGCGAGCTTGTAGGCGACTTTGCCGATCCGTTCCAAAGACTTCATAGGGACCGGGTACTTGAACGAGAGCTTTTGGTGTGCCCTCGGCGCCGCGAGGATCGGACGTAGGGCTGCAATTGCGGTAGACTAAGTCACCAACCGAGAAGGCACGCTCGAACGGCGCTTGTCGGCTTGATGCTTGATGCGTTGTCGAGCCCGGTGGAGATGGTGCTGAACTGATGCCAACATCGTTGCTCGCTCCACCAACATGGAATCTATGTCCGGGACAGAGGTGGCCAGCAAGGGCGAAAGACCAAAATGACGGGAGTATGCCCATAGAGTACCTCAAATGGAGAGCGGTTGAGCGAGGAGTGGAACGTTGTATTGTACCAGTACTCGCAAGTGACAGCCAACGAACCCAACGCCTTGGACAGAATGTACGGCAAAGAAAGATATGTTTCCAAGCACTAGTTAACTTCGCTCGGTTTGCCCGTCCGATTGAGGGTGGTATGCGGAGCTCATGCACGCGTCACCGGGGCTAGACGGAACAGTTCCTTCCGTAACGTGCTGGTGAATATGCGGTCTCGGTCCGACACAATATGTGTGGGCATCCCGTGCGCGCCGATAGACTTGATCCAGGAATAGCCGAGCAACCTTGGGGAGCAAAGAAAGGGGTGCAAAGCAAGGGCACAAAGTGGGCAAACTTATCGAACCTCGTCCACGATCACCATTATACGCTTTGCTGAACCTGAACGAGGTAGGCCCTCAATAAAGTCCATGGATAGCATTTGCCAAGATTCAAGAGGGCACGTGAAGTGGTGACAATAAATCCGTGGTACTTGGCGTGGTCGGTTTGGACTGAACGCAAATTGTGCAGAAGACACAAAGGACTTGACGCCGACTTGAGTCCCTTCCGTGGCAAACAACTTCCGACATGAGCATACGTGAATCGGGAAGCCGGAGTGTCCACCGATAGCACCGTCGTGCAAGGCTGAAATAATCTGGGTTTGCAACGGCTTGTTGGCACCCACCCACACACGGTCATGGAATTTGATGACACCATTTGCCAGAGAAAAGGGGTGCTGTCCAGCCGGTGAAACGGACAGAGCTTGCAGGATACGCTGGGAGTCTGGATCCTGATCATACCCAGTGACTACCTCCAACAGCCAAGTGGGGGAGGAGTAAGAAATGGATTGGACCTGTGCTGGAGGAGCCGGGTGCCGGGACAAGGCATCAGCAACCAAATTGGAAGACCCCGGTTTATACACCACTTTGTATTGCAAGCCTGCCAGTTTTGTATACATCTTGAGCTGCCAAGGAGTATGGAGGCGCCGATCCGTGAGGTGCATAAGACTACGCTGACCGTGAAAATGATGAACTCAGCGTGTTGCGGTGTAGCCGCGCCAATCGATCAATGGCTACCGTGATTGCCAAGTACTTTGTCGTAGGTGGAAAGACCACGGGTCCGAGGGCCTAGGGCCTTGCTCACAAAACGCGAGCGGGTGACCATCTTGGAGAAGGACTGCCCCACGCCACGGGCCCGGCATCCGTCTGGAGCTGAAAGGGCCGGGTTGAAGTTTGGAAGTGCTAAAAAATCGGTGTTTGAAACAAGCGCAGCTTTTGCTGAAAAGGTCAAGGATGAGCTGGTGTCCGATAAAGAAGGATCCCTTCTTCAACAGATCAGTCAATGGACGAGCAATGACCGCGAAGTTTTGGACAAACTTGCGGTAGTAGCCTACAAGGCCAAGGAAACTCCTGAGTTGTTTAATGTCTTGTGGCAAGGGCCAAGCTTCGACAGACTGGATCTTTGCAGGGTCGGTGGCTACACCATCAGAACTGATAACATGCCCCAAATAAGCAATGCGGCGCTAAGCAAACCGGCACTTAGATAGCTTAAGCAGCCACCCATCTTTTTCAAGCAACAAGAAGACCTGCTCTAGAAGAATCAAGTGCTCCTCAAAGGAAGAACTGTAAATGAGTATGTCGTCAAAGAATACTAACACGCCCTTGCGAAGTAGAGGCTGCAAGGTAGTATTCATCACACCCTGAAATGTGTTCAGAGCTCTAGTAAGTTCGAAAGCCATGACTGTGAATTCAAAATGGCCCCAGTGTGTCTGAAAGGCAGTCTTGTGTTCTCCTGGCGCCAAGCGAATCTGATTGAAACCGAGATCCAAACTAGAGAACCACGAAGAACCCGATAGCTCATCGAGAAGCTCATCAACAATGGGTATCGGAAACTTGCTCTTCACTGTTAGCGCGTTGAGTTGCCTGTAATCGACGCAGAAGCGCCAGGAGCCATCCTTTTTCTGAACGAGAAGAACAGGAGACGAGAAGGCACTACTGCTTGGTTGGATCAAACCGGATTGTAGCATTTTAGACACCTGAGATTCCAATTCAGACTTAAGAGCTGGAGAATAGCGGTATGGGCGGATAAACACCGGCTGAGCACCGGCTACCAGTGGGATCTTGTGGTCACAAGCACGTCTGGGAGGAAGAGTGGAAGGTTCAGCGAACAGATGACTGAACTGAGACAACACAGTCTGAACTTCCGCCGGCAACACAGACACCTCTGAAACATCCGGCTCTGCTGCTATGTGTGACAGCTGCACCAAGGAACAGCCCGCTAGGGAAGGCACATCACCATACAGAGTAACCTGTTTGTTACCATAGGTTAGAGCCAACCATTTCTGCTGCCAATTAATTTTCATTGGAGAGAATGCTTCTAACCAGTCCATGCCAAGAATGAGATCATAAATACCCAAGGGAATAATCTTCAAATTGGAGTGGAAGCGGATACCCTGCACAGTCCACTCAACAGAAGGAAATTCTGAAGTGCAACACACAGAGGCACCATCAGCAATCTTGACGCCCACAGGCACTGCCATCTGTTGAACACCGTGAAGACCCTCGCCACGCATGAAGAGAGGAAGGAGTGGGTACTGCCGGAGTCCACTAATATTACGATGTTGTGACCCATCAGAGAACCAGAAAACTGCATAGTGCGTGGATGAGGAGCAGCCGACGAGGCAGAAGCTGAAAGTAGCAGTAACAACTGGCCTTGAGGATTAGAAGATTCAGGCTCAGACTCCTCAACGGACTGGCTTTCCATGAAGTCTTCGTGGCAACACTCCCAGAACTCTTGCAGGGCATGTAACTGAGGAGGAGCACACCTGTGTCCTGGTGACCACTTCTCGGTGCAGCGGATGCAGAGGCCGCGCGCCTTGCGGTTGGCGCGCAGTTTGGCCAACCGATCGTCGACAACTGATGGTGGAGGCGGAGCTTGACGCCTGTCTTCATCACCAACACGCCTGTTCAGAGGCGCAGACAGGGTCGCCTGCTTGGCCGAAGGATCGGGCGGGGCAAATGTTGCCCGGTCGAACGACGACCTGGACGAAGATGGGTCAGCGCGTCTTGGATCCCGCGAGCGCGATGAGTCCGACGCCTCCTCCTGCAACAACGCGAGAGTACAAGCAGCATCGAGGTTTACGGGACGGGAAACGAGTATAACAGCCCAATGTCATGACGAAGTCCATCAACAAAACGTGTGGTGAATGACAAGGTGTCGGGGCTGGGATTGTAGGATTTGAGTTGATCGACAAGCTCGCTGAACCTGTCGACATACTCGAGACGGTGGAAGTTTGGCGTATGTGGAACAACCGACGGAGCAAAAGCTCATGCTGATCCCTCGTTGAACCTCTCTCGTGGATCATGGAACGTAACTTAGGCAGCCTACGGTTGAGATGCAGCTTTCGACCGACCAAGCCAGCGCTTGGCTGCTCCAAAGGAAATGCATAGTGGCGACACGCACCCACATAGACTTCTCAACAGAGTACATATCGAATAGTTTTTGGCACAAGTTATCCAAAACTGTGCGTGTTCACCATCAAATTGGGGAAAATTGAGCTTAGGGAGGCGACCGAGCTGGGGGTAATTTGTTGTGGGAAAGGATGTGGGAGGTGGGTTGGGTGGAGTAGGGAATTGAAGAAACGTATGAGGCAAAGTATGGTGGGGGAAGCGCTGAGAAGAAGGGGGATCAGGTGGTGATTATGCGGATGAAAATTGAAGGAGGGAGGATGGGGCAGATTGTACGTACCATTGGCCGGGTTTGGGACTATGGTCGTCACTGATCCATAGCCCCGCTCCCGTGTATTCAAATCGACGCGGTGCCCGCTGGGCCAGTTGGTCGGAAACCCGGCAGGTAAGCGCCCCGCGACCATGTCTGGAGGAGGGAAGATGCCCGGTTGAGGTGCCGGGTTTTCCTTGGCGACGCGCTCACAGAGCAGAGACGCACGGCGGACTTCAAAGCGGGCGTCCTCGACGGCCGCTTCGATCCACGGGCGCCAATCCTCCAGCGCGGTGATCCTGTCGTCGCGTTCGTCGTGGACGGCGGAGAAGCGGGGGAGCTCGATGTCGCCGACGCGGCGCTCCAGGTCGAAGACGCGCTGGTCGACGTCTCGTCCCCACTTGTCGATGTCGGCCGCCGACTCCGACTGCGCGGTGTAGAAGAGCTCGAGGGCGGAGATCCGATCCGAGCGTTGGGGAGGCAGTCGCAGAAGCCCTCCAGGTCGGCGATCCGCTGCTCCGCCCGCCCGGACGCCGGTCGCTGCCCGTGTAGAGGCGCCGAGCGAGGAAAGCTGCCGATCCACCTCCGCACGCGCGCCGGGCGCGAGGAGGACATCTCCACGAGCTTGGCATCCACGGCATCGAGGTGACGCAGCACCTCGTCGAACGCAGACTTGATCGAGGGCTCCATGATTCCCCGAGATCGCTGAAGAAGGGTGAAATGGGGGTGGGAGGGGACTCGATCCAGCGCCGCCCACGGGCCGACTAGGTCTCGATACGGATATCAGCACCCCTTAGAGTGCTTCTCGATTCTAGCTAGATAGAGGAAGAGGGAGGAAGAACTCGAGGAATCTCACTTGGTTCCTTCTCCGGGAAGAAGAAGAAGAAGTTCAGTTTACAGAATACTTGTTCGATATCGCTCCCTTCTCACGCTTTGCCTACTTATCCCTCCCTCTCGTGTTCTCTCAGCCACGTGCATTACAGACCCATTGTGGGCCGACACACGCACACCCTGGCCTTGGGCCGCTTGCTCCTCCTAGGCTTGCCTTCAGCTGTCGCAGTGTCCTCCGCAGGGTGGGGACCGTGACAAGAGGCATGAACGATCATGTAACAGAATCGTAATCCTCTCGCTGTTCCAACTCTGCTCTGCTCTTCTGTCTCTTTCTTCCTTTCTAGCCCACCATGCTGGTAACAGTTGAAGGAATATGAAAATACAATTTTCAAGGTAAATCGGGCTTGCGCAATAGTGGAGGGGAGTAACGTTGATTGTCCCCCTTCTCTTACCACTGAAATATGTGCAAATGAAATATGTGCCTCGGCTCCAATTCAAGGCCTGAACTCTTCTGGGCCGTGATGTTTCTCAAAACAAACAAACAAACAGGCTCCGATTACTAGAGCTAACCAACATATATTTCCTTCATGAGACTAAACTTTATGTACACAAATTTGTCCCGGATCAACCACAATTACAATACACAGTGGCCGTGCCCAACTATGCATTTTCACACTAAACATCCCCCAGTCCTTATAAACCCAAGCACATTTCCACGATGGAGGAGGAATGTGTTAAGTCTTGTCCTCAGTCTTGCTCTTGCATACAGGATCAACTTCCAGTTAAAAACTTTCAACTCCAATGCAAGCCACACTGGGTCATTAGCTCAGAACTGCGTCTAGCTCCCTCTGCTTGGGCTTGTTATTCCTTCTCTTTCGCCGTGCGGTGCCAGGAGGTGCCTGAACGATGCACAACAGTTCAGAAATCACAAATCTCTCCAGGGAAACTGTTTGGGATTGTTACCTTCTCTTCAGCCTTAAGCGAGTCCATCAGATCTCCCATGCCTGCTACTGCTTCTTGTCCTTGCACCATAGTCATCAACTTCTGCATCTGAGCACGCATTTGAAAGAGCTGGGCAACCAGTTGGCTCACCTAATAATCGTGAAAAATGAAAAATGACAATCTTGTTAGCTCCATGGTTTGGTATAACTAAAGCATATTATGGGCTTCTGAAGACTGGGGATAACATAAGAATAAAACTAAACCTCACCTCTTGTTCAGTCTTTCCAGACTCCTCAGCCACTCTTATCCTCCTCTCACGTGATTCAGCCAGTAACTCTGGCTTCTCCCTTTCCTCTGTGCATCCCAGAAAACATACAATCAGGCATCCATGTCCACAACACAAGCATCCAATTAAGCTTCATATATATTGCTAAAATTCAGGGCAAACACGTACCAGCAGTCATGGCATTTATCATTGACTCCACGAATGCAAGTCTTTTCTCAGCTTCTCGAATTTGTGCAGGAGTTATCTGTTTATCATATATCAAACTTAAACAAGCTTGTAATTCATAGCGGTAAAGTTGGATAACATGTTTAACTCCACATGGTCATGTACCTTGTTCATGCCTGGCATCATTCCAATAATGCGGCTCATGGAACCCATTTTTTGCAACATTTTGAGATTGTTTTAAGAAATCGTTGAAGTCGAACTTTGCACTCATGATCTTCTTCTGTAGTTCTATAGCCTCTTCTTGCCGCATCTATTTGTACCACACGTAGAGATGTAAATAACATAAAATCCTCGCAACATTTGTTAAACAAAACAGAACAGTTTCACAGGAAGCTACTTACTACTTCTTGTGCCTTTTCAACAAATGAAAGCACATCTCCCATTCCCAAAACTCGCTGTGCCATGCGGTCAGGGTAGAACAGCTCAAGGTCCTCCAATCGTTCCCCACGCCCAACAAATTTGATGGGCTTCCCAGAGACCTGAACGGTTCATTGAAACATGACGTTCTCTTCTTGTATTAGCTGAAGATAAAAAAAATGTTTAAACATACTACAGTGCATAGCCACAACTGCCACGGATTAAAGACTGCTCAGATTTATTTATGCAGTGCAATCCAAAAGTTAGTTTGATATGAGAAATTGTTTTTCCTTCAAAACTGCAACAAGCAAGTGAAAAAGGAAACCACAAAGATATGCGCACATGGTGTGAAAGTTATGCTAGTGAAAAACTGTCATCAACACTACTGAACTACAAAGTGCTGATTGTCAATTAGCAAAATAAAGTGCAGTTGAATTGCAACAACGATAGATAGTACTCTTATTTGCATAATCAAGAAATCAAAAACAAAAATGATTTCTGGTAAATGACTACCTCTTTAACACTTAGTGCGGCTCCGCCCTGGAGTCACCATCCATTTTAGTCAGTATAGCACCAGTTATACCAATCTCAATATTGAAGGTGGTGACTAGTGCTGCATATCAGAAATAAGTAGTTTATGTGGCTGTTGCAATACTAAAGTTTGCTTACTGAAAATCTATCAACAGAATAATGCCATGCAGTGTGGAGCACACAAGGAACAATAAACACTGCTAATAATTTGTTAATAGAAAAATTTCAGATCAATAGCCAGTTTCCTGGCTAAAAAATGCTATTACTGCAGTACCAACCAATGTTTACTAAATGTGGCCCTTGGCAACAACCAGGCTGCAACAATGGGAAGAAGAAACATATGGATACCTGCAGCTTCTTGGCCAGTCATGGCATCAACAACAAGCAGAACTTCTGTAGGATTGACGGACTTCTTCACTTCTTTCAGTTCATCCATCATTGATTTATCAATCTGAATGGCAGAAAGGTCATCAGCTCGTGTCAATGATGCTAGTTTGTATGACTTATGAATTAAAGTTTGTATAAAAGTATGGATAAATCAGGTTCAGAATAGAAGTCCATATAAGTTGGCACTTATGACTGAAAAATTAGAGCATAATGAAGATTAACCTGCAGTCTTCCAGCAGTATCCACCACAATAGCATCAATATTCTTGCTTTTTGCCTCTTCCATAGCATTCTTGGTTATTTGTGTAGGTCTGGCTTCTGTTCCTTCTGAGTAAACAGGTACACCCACCTGTCAATGCACAAAAGAAAAAATAACTCAATGGCATAAGTGTGGTACTGTATTTCAAAAGCAGATGTAACATGATCGGTTTAACTGACAAGTTTCAAAACCATCCGAGGGCATATTGGCCCCTTAAGTTGAAGATATATCACAATCACATACTATTCAAAGGGCAAAAAAAGCAGTTCAACGTGAAGGCTCAAGGGGTTACCTGTTTACCCAGTATAGTGAGTTGATCAATGGCGGCAGGCCTGTAAACGTCTGCAGCAACCAGCATACAACTCTTCCCCTGTAACCTAACTCTGGTATAAGTATCTACAGCTTATCAACCATTAAGGATGCATGAATATCAAAGGGTGAGGGATGCACCAATTTCTTCAAATAGAATGCAAGCTTTGCGCAAACGGTAGTCTTCCCAACACCTTGTAGACCTGCGAGCAAGATAACTGTCGGGCCACTTTTTGAAAATACCAGATCTGATACTTCTCCACCCATGAGTTGTACAAGTTCGTCGTGCACAATCTGCAGCACCATTCAGATTATTTTACCTCAGCTAGAAATTAATTAGTTCCAAAAGCTATTCATGTTTTCATTTAGCATAAACTAATACTAAGTAATAACTGAACATTTCAGATAAGACTGTCTGTGCATGTTATAGTATTTTTTTTTTTGCTGGTGTGATTTGTTCCTCCGAGAATAGGGAACTTATAACACTAAGAAAAAATTAAATGTCTTAAGTTGTGGAGAACACCAAAGTGAAACAAATGAAACGATTCTCCCAAGCAAAAGTTCATGCACTCATTATCAGATTATCTGTAAATTCCTTTGGCAGTGTGACGCAGACATACCTTCACTAATTGCTGGTCCGGTCGGACTCCTCTGATAGCATTTGCACCTAAAGCCTTATCACTAACAGATGAAACAAACCGTCTCACAACAGGTAAACTAACCTGACGAAAGCAGGAGAAACTTCAATCCTCACACTACATAGGTTTAAATAAATGAACTGATGAGTAGAACATAAAAAAATGCAAGGTCCTGACATCTGCTTCCAGAAGTGCTCGTCTAATGTCCCGCATTGGTTCAGCAATATTTTCCTTTGTTAGCACGTCTAGAATGAAAAAGAGCAATGTGTTAATCTTAATCATAATGCTCATATCAAGAATGAACTGAACTTGTACTTTAGCAGTCGTTTCACTTTCACTACGATTGCATTCCAGAGTTCCGCATAAAAGGCTCCTCTTAACGCATGAAAACAAAAATAACAGAACAAAGGCATTGGTTATAGGAATGAAGAAGAAGCAGAGCCACGCACCAACGCCGCGCAGCTTGTTCCAGGCGGACTCGAGGCCGGTGGTGAGCTGGCCGAACATCTCCGCGCGCACAACCAGCCCGCTACCCCTCCTCCGTCTTGTCCACACCTAAAACCCTCGAGGAATATCAAGCCTGTCGAGCAATGCAACCTTCTTCCGCATGCAAAAAAAAAATGAAGCCTAGCGAACCGGAGAGTGGGCGGGGTCCGGGCCGCGGGAGATGGACGGAGGAGGCCGTGCAGGGCGCGCCACGGTGGAGGGAGGCGAAGGCTGGCTTCCCTGCCGAGCGGCGGGCGGTGGCCGGGGACGAGTGCAGCGCGAGCGCGGGCGCGGTGGCCTCCATTTCCGCGGCGGAGGAGAGAATGGAGAGGGAAGCAGGAGCGGACGACGTCGAGTAGCTTGCTGGATAAGAGCGATCGAGCGCTTGGTTTCAGGTGGGCCTCCGATGAGGAGAATCCTTTGGGCCAAAATGTTCCGTTCTGTGGCCTGTGTAGCGTTCACTAACCGAAATGGGCCTTATTGAATACACCGGAAACCCACCGTCTTAGGTTTCCCAGTAGGGTTATTTGAGCCCATCGAGTGTAGAGGACGCGTCTTATATAGACAAAAAATAATAATGCAAAGCTCATTTAGTTCGCAACATTTGTTTCTCAAAAAAAATTAGTTCGCAACATTTTTTGTTTGTTATTAGTACCAAAATAGTCGATAACGTTTAGATTTATAAATAAATATACTCTATCTATTTTAAAATAAATGACCTTATAACATTCAAATTTTATCCCAAAATACTTGACCTTCTCACTTTCCAATGCACATTTCTTTTTACTCAATACATATCTTTCTCTTTTCTCAATACACAGTACTATGCATCTATGTCTCTACTGCTTGAGGGCTAGTCTTATGGCTTTAATGTTAGTTTACATGAGAGATCTTAAAACATCATCTAATATTTGACAGAGGGAATAGATCTAAACATTATATCAAGTTTTTGGTGTCAAAATAATCTCAAATGAAAAAAGATAAACTATAAAGTTGGAGATCTCATTTTTATATAGCTTTGGTATAAATGTTTATTCCCTCCATCCCAAAATAAGTGATTTTTTAGATTTTTTCTAAGTTAAACCATTAAAGTTGACCAAATTTGTAGAAAAGAACATCAATATTTATGACACTGAATAGGTATAATAAAAAATATTTAATCATAAATCTGATAATACTTATTTGGTATCATAAATATTAGTACTTTTGTATAAATTTAGTCGAATATTTGGTTTCCGTGAGAGATTCTGAACATAATCTATACTCCCACCGTCCACAAATAAAATTTTTTTTTACTTTTAAAAACTACATTTGAGCATTCGTCTTATTCAAAAATTCTGTGCATATTAGAAAATAAATAAATCATTATCAAGTATCTCTAATGATAAAATAAGTCATAACAAGATACATGATATTTATAAAAAAAATTTGAATAAGACAAATGGTCGACATAGTTTTTAAAAGTCAAAAAAAAAATGAGCTTATTTGTGGATCTGAGGGAATATGTGACAAATGAAAAAATCATAAATTGTAAAGTTAGTGACAGAGGGATTAGATCAAATCCTTCTAAACATGGTATCAGTTTTTAATGTCAAAATAATCTCAATATGAAAAAAATTCATATAAAGTTTATTCCCTCGGTTCAAAAAAGTGATGTTTTAGATTTGTTCTAAGTTAAACCATAAGAGAAAGTTATGTAATGATAAATCTGATAATACTTATTTGGTATCATAAATATTACTAATTTTGTATAAATTTGGTCGAATCTAAAAGGGTTTAACTTAGTACAAACCTAAAACATCACTTATTTTGTGACAGATGGAGTATCTTCATCTAAATCCATATATTTTTTAGCAGTCTAAATTCATATATAAAAGTTATGTTTTTAAAATGGATTGGCAAAGAAAAGGAAATCTCGTCAATTCAACCAGCGGTAACCAATATTGGATCAACTGTATAGTTTTACAATTTTTATTTAAACAAATAATTTTGCCAAAAAACGAATTTATAAAATATATAAAAATAAAAGTTCCGTGCGCCCATACGCGGTTTCATTTTGTGGCCCATGAGCGGCTGATTTGGTCCGCCCAAATTTGGCACGTTGTAACCAATCACGGGGCTTTCCCTACTACTAGAGTGGTCCTGCCTTTTCACACAACTCCATCCAATCATTTTCTCTTGGTTGGTGCAGGAATTACAGTCCAATGTAGTATGCGTGAAGATGCAGCAGCGGAAAGAGATGCTCGACTGATTCGCCGGTTGAATCGATGGATCAGTTGTGCGATACAGATCAGTGACGAACCAAGAATCATCTTTTTATTTCCTCAAAAAAAAAAATCATCTTTTTATTTCCTCAAAAAAAAAAAAAGAATCATCTTTTTTAGCCAAAAAAAGAAGGATGAAGAAAGGTGGAATCTGAATTTCTGACTGAATAGGACGAGCATAACGCTTTTCATCACTTTCTGAAGAACACTTTAGAAACCTTAATTATAATTAGGTACGTAGCCGATGCTTCTCATAAGCATCATCATCACCATCATCTATAGGATAAATATAGATCTTGTGCAAGTATGCCGAGTACATCAAAGAACCCCGACGATCGATCACCTAGCGCTCGTCGTCGTGGTCTATGCATGGGTTCTTGCCACGGTGGTCGTCGTCGTCTTCGCCTCCGTGCACCACCTCATCGCTCTTCACACCGGCTGCCGCTGCTGCTGCGGCGGCGGCCGCCGCGAACTGCAGCCTGAGCCGGCCGCCCTCGCGCGTGGCCTGCAGGAGCTCCTTGCCGGGGATCACCACCTCCAGGAGCACGAAGCGGCCGTCCTCCCGGAACGACCGGAAGCACACGTACGGCTTGCCGCCGCGCCCGATGGACCGTATCGGCGGCGGGAACGTCTTGGGCTGCTTCTCCTCCTTCACCGCCTCAGCGTCAGCGGCGGAGTCCGCAGCAGCGTTGCTGCCGTCCGCCGCCGTCTCGTCTGTGCCCTTTTGAGCCCGGCGGCCTCGGCCTCCGCGTCGCCGTCCTTGAACATGTCGTCGGCGTCCACGGTGCTCTCGGAGCCCAGCCCCTCGGTGCAGAGCAGCAGCGACAGCGTCGCGGAGCTCTTCTTCGTGCAGAAGCTCGCGCTCCTCTTCACCGTGGCCACGGTGGTCGCCGGCTTGGGCCTCAGCAGCGCGTCCAGCGACGAGTCGTCCTTGCTCTTATTCTCGGCCTCGGCCGCGATGTCCAGCCACGACAGCGTGCGCGCAGGAGGGCGTGGAGGCGCCGGCGGCGGAGACGTCGGCGACGGCAGGTGGGCGGCGCCTCGGTCCGGCGGCGGCGGCTGCTTCTCTTGGAAGTGGAGCTCGCCGAAGATCTCCGTGAAGGACGCCGTGTCGATGGGCTTGCTGTGGTGGTGGTGGCCGTTGCGGTTCCACGCCGACAGCGCCTCCAGCAGCGTCGGGTTCTCCGGCAGCGGCTTCTCGAACAGCCGCCTCAGCCCGCCGTCCGCCGCGGTGGCCATCGGCGCAGCCATCACCTGCTTGTCCCTCGAGAACATGCACCTGCACTGGCACACTGCACAAGTGAACAAACGTTTCAGTTCTTCTGCATGCGTCTGCTCTGTTCAGAGTTCAGACACCACCATGTCAGTCAGTTGGGACTTGAGAGATGTGCCACTCTGTTCTGCTTACCTGCAACTGCAAAGGAGCTGCTGAAGGATGTGCAGAGCAGCTTTGAGGTTTGTGACTGACTGTCAGGAGCTAGACTCAAATCTTTGTGTTTCTCTGAATTGTGACTTTGTGAGCCTGGGACAAAGATGTATTTATATATGTGTATATATATACTACTAGGGCCTTGTTTAGATTGGCCTGAAATTTTTTTCAATTCTCATGAAGACTTCGTTTTTATTTGGTAAATATTCTCCAATCGTGGCCCAACTAGGTTCAAAAAGATTAGCTCGTGATTTACAACAAAACTATGTAATTAGTTATTTTTTTTATTTATATTTAATACTCTTTATATATGCGGCAACAAATTTGGGGGAGGAGAGATTGTGTAAAGTCTGTAGCACTTCGTTTGTTTGTGGTAAATATTATCCAATCGTTAAAGCCCAACTGGGCTCAAAAGATTCGCCTCGTGATTTACAACAAAACTATGTAATTAGTTATTTTTTATTTATATTTAATACTATTTACATGGGGAAACAATTGATGTGATGGGAGAGAGAGTGGAAAAACTTGGAAGTTGGAGGGTAATCTAAACAAGGCCTAGGAGAGAAAGAGAACAAAAAAAGGAGCGGTGGAGAAATATGCAGGGCTTTCTGTGGCTGTGGAATTGGAATATACTTGCATACATGATACATCGCTTCAGTTTTAACAAGTGGAGGGTAGTCTTTCAACCTGAGAATATGGCCGTCAGTACAGCGCTAAAGACATTCGTTTTAAACAACCGCCACTGCAGTCTGCAGTGCAAACAAAGCATCTATTTTATATAATGTATCTTTAGGGATGAAATAATCTTACTTACAGTTGAATGCAACAATGTTGTATCTTTCGAGTCCGTGAAACGTCTGTGTACTTTGCACGAGTGATCAGTTGCCTGATTGCCTCAATGTTCCGATTCTGTAACAGAAGTTGACCTGTCGTCATAATGGTGATGGTGATCCTTCAGTGGCTTTTTGTCTCGCCTTGAGCAAATTATGCAGCTCGGGATGGAAATTCGATAAGGTCACCATACCAATCTGCCTTCCAAACTAGATTCTGATTTCAAGTGCTGCTAAAAAAGCCTAGAATAGAGGGATTATTTTCTCCAGACAATAGTGGATTTGCCTTTGTCACCGAGAATAACACCAGTGCTTCCTTTCTATGTACAGGAGGGCCAGGCCCCTACTGATTGTATATTTATATATAAAAAAGGAGAGTTTACAAGAAGAAAAAGTACACCAATCAGGTTTAGCCATTCAACAATTTGTGGAACATACTTATGTATATAATCATGAACTTTACATATTTATGGAAAAGGGTAACATAACAGCAATGTTATCTAGAAGACGGAATAAGGGGGCTTCCGAAACCGACAAGGAACAAAGCACACCACAGAAAGAGAGGAATTCGTCAGATTTATACCTCAACAATCATAGAGCGTGGGCAAACCTCTCTTTTTTTCCCCATGCCTTTTCATTTTCTGAATGAATGAAAAGGCGATTGGCCTCGTTTTGCTTGTTTAAAACAAATAATATTCTTTCTGAAAGCTAAAAAATCTTACCGCAGATCCGATAAACCTAAAGGAAAACCAATGGAGAGTAAATTAGATAAAGCTACCTGATGCAATGAAAAGGGTCATGGATACGGTGCTTGAGAGCTCAGTTCAGACAGTTCATTGCAGGGCAAAAAAGTCATTCAGTTTCTCTATCACCGTCACCACAGCTAGCACCACTGAATGGGTGTTTTAGATATCAGAATATAAGCACTAACTCGCATACATGAATGATCTATATCTTTGCTTGAGTATTCTGGGACAGAAATTGACCTGTCCTCATAGCTGTGATCTTGCAGTGCCATTTGTCTGCCGTGTGCAAATTATACAGCTGAAGACGGCAATTCCGATAAGGTCTGCATAGCAATCTGTCTGCCCAAATCAGATTCTGATTTCAAGTGGTGCTAGAACCAACCAATCACTGCACAAAGATTTTGTCTACTGGTAGTGTACTTCTCACAGAGAACAACGCTAGTGTGATCTTGAGATTGGAATACAGAGCTTCCAAATACCGACAGGGAATAAAGGATGACAGCCACATCAACAAAGAGCAATTAGATCCACTGCTAGCTGGACAAGCAGAAATCAAGGTAACTCAAAATCATCCTTGATTGTCTGAATTTTTATTGATGAGTAGGCCTGAAAGACAGGATGAAATAGCAATTGGTGTTGACTGGCTTGTTCATACTGTATTTGTCATGAGAGCTGGAAAACCTTTGCACAGATTCTGTGAACGTGTAATCGAAAAAGAATGAAGGAGAGGAGGTAGAATAAAGCTACATGATGCAATGAAAGACGGTATGAATATGGTGCTTGAGAGCTCAGTCACAGACAGTCCAGCATAGGAAAATTATACTGTCGAAAAGGATAAGCAACTCAGAGAGCACTGAGAGAAAGGGAGCAAAAAAAAAAAAAAAAAGCTTCAAACTTTCCAAAAGTAAAACACGAGAATTTTGAACAGGGTGCAGAATAAGGTACTAAGCAATAACACAAGCACAGCACAGGTCATACCTAAACTTCCAGGCAATTCATAATTTAAGCATTGAAGATAATTTTTTACAAAAGAAAGCATCAATATCTTTCATTCACTCAAACAAGGAACCATAAGAACGATACAAAAGTTAGCGATGGCAAGAAGAATGAATCTCAAAATACCATGACCATGATACAGAAAATGCAAAATCTCCAACCAAGCAGTCTGGGTTCCTATTTTCAGGAAACATTGGGTTAGTCATCTTGTGCACAACAACAATGGAAATGTTATTCGATTTCATCTCCATGCTTCAATCCGCTCAACCTTGAATTTATCCGGCTCACAATGCTCACACCTCTTGATTTCTCAGCTGAAGGTGTGGCACGCATTGCAGACTGACCCTTACCTTTTCTAGTCCTACAATTCGGGTTTTGGCTCCCCTTCCCTTGAAGAGAATTTGTAGCTGTGCTGGAAGCATCAGCAGTAGCAGCGTGAGTAGCAAATGCAGGTTGTGAGCAACTAGCGGAGCTCTCCGGACTTGACTGGACAGTGAAAGCAGCAGTGGCTCCTTCAGCGGCATCAATTTCATTAGGTTTGTCCTCGTTACCGTGTGCAGGACTGTTCAGGAGGGGCTCATCCTTGACGAAAGAGGGGGCGCCTGGATCCTTCCTCAAGGAGAGAACCAAGCGTCACGCTGGGTTTCTGATGCCCATTTTCATCAGATGGATCCTTCTGGGGCAGCAAAACATCCTCCGGACTGGACTCTTCTCTATCCTTCAGGGTCCTTTGTACTAACATCTTCAGAAAATTCATCACTTGCACAGCATACATCAGTGCAGTCAATGGATCTGCCATCTGCAGGGTAGATGGCCTATAGTTAGCATGCCTAACCATTTCAGTTGTATTTGGAGTGGCGAGTGAGATATACTGTTAATTTGCTAGGCTATTAGCACAGTATATTACCTGAGTCATATTTGGTGCAAAAACCATAGCAATATTGCGAGCATTCATCTTGTTTATCTGTTCTTCTTGGACTACATCAGCCATCAGGTTAACAGACCAATCAAGCAAAGCAGCTTCAGCTGGTGGAAGGCATTTAGCAACTCGAGCACAGTCCTCTTCAGATTGGCATTGCATGACCTGTTCATGTGGGATGGAGTCCAGCACTCCACTTGGCATCTCCCTAAACCAGGCCTGAAAAGTGATGAAAAAGTAGATTGGGTGAGAACATACGTGTCTTGCCAAATAAAAGCTGAGTGACTAAATTATTAGTGTCAAATAAGTTGACCGCATTACATGACTGCTTTCAAAAGCAAGATAATATTCTGCAACAGCATGACCCCAAATCCACAATTTTGTGTTTATCTCTACTACTTAAAACAATGGAATTGATGGTGTCATTGCCTAATTGGTGTGTCTGGGATCACCCTGCCTCTGAACACAAATTAGTTTCACCCTCACCCAATCTTCTCTGACAACATCATGGAACCAAGGTGAGCCATAACCATATATACAAATGTACTACTTCGATATGTAGTGCCATTGCAATGCATGGGTAGTTTTGCGACTAGGCAAGAAGGTCGAGGCAATATTTTTGTGCAAGAAAAAGGATACATTTACTTATATTACAAAGTGAAGTGTGGCAGTAGTTGACACGAAATTCCAACAGTAAAGATAAGCACAATCACCAATAGCTCACGAGATTAAGGAACTTATGATGCACTTGCGGCCAACTGATGAACAGAATAATTAGAAAGAAGCTTTACTTTAATTAGGCCTGCCAAACAATGGACCTCAATGCCATCCGGAACAATTCCACTATTTAACTGGTATCTCACAAATTCCTCCTGGCTATTCTCCGCGTTAATACGGAAAAATACCTTCTGCCTAAAAGTACAAAGGAAAACATTATATTTGATCAGACAAAGCTATGAAGTGTTAATGAGCTTAAGAGTCTTGGAGATTCTAATAAAACAAACCTGAAGACCACCCTGTTCATAAAGGCGCCTTTGCATCATCAACAGAATCGTTGGGACACTATTTCTTCTCGAATCATAGGAACACTGCATTGATTCTGTTGAAACTCCAAAGACGCTTGCACTGCATTTCAAATTGAAATTTCAATTAGATGATAGCACCAGCCAAAGTGCACAGTAGATGCATTGTTAAAATGCACATTAGCATTGTACAATAAATGAGTCCTGCAATACAAAGGATATGACCACTATGTCATTGATGTGATGCTAATGAATCTTTTAAAGATCCACAATTAAAAATTTCAATGGTGCCCAAGGATATCATCTGAATCCTTAAAAAGTATATGCAAGGGACCCAAAAAGTTTTCACAACATATAAGAGTAAAAAAAACTAAGAATCAATGTAAAGTTGTGGGGAAAAATTTAAAATTTTTATTCAGGGTTGAACAAACTGATTTGGTGATAGTTGACTCCAGTGCATGCCCAAACTATGACCTTTCTGTTCCATTTTAGGAACTCAGCTCATTTAAGAAGATATATCCAATTATCCGAGTTTTATTGATCATACACCAGTAATCCTTGAGTTTGAAGATTGGGTGTAGGTGTGTCTGTGCCACTTTATCTTTTTTTTTGGAGGCACTAGATTCCCATTCTTCTATAAAGTAAGAACCAGATACACAACACTTTAGTTTATTCCTTTTGGGGTTACCAAGAATACTGAAAACTTAAATATTGCAATTCCCAATAAACAAGATACCTATGCACTTTTCTTCTACTTTGTGTTCTGTCTGTTTTGAGCATGAGTCATAAATTATGGGGAAGCAGAGAAACAGGCAAATGATAAATGATAAAAGAATTAAGTACCTCACAAATCTAGGGCAAATAAAATGAGCGTAAATCGTCTAACCAGGACAACCTATACCAGCTTGTTTCAATGTTCTATTGTTCTTTATAATAGATGATTTAACAATCTACTTTATATACCTAGTTCAATTAACAAAATTCCTGGATGAGGTAAGAAGCTATAGAAAAATTACGTGAAGCAACAGAAAATATTTCTGTACTAAGTGGTGGTCGAAAGCATAATAAATTGTCAGCTAGTATCAAGATATTTGCAGCCTATCATATCTCAAATCAAACCAAGCCAAGGTAACCAATACAAACACAAACTAAAATCAAATGGAAATTTGGATAAGTTTACCATAACATAATGAGGTTTGCAATGAAGGGCCCATCTTTAGACTCCAAATAGAATCAAAATGACCATCAGGCAAACAACTGTGCCATAAAAATGCTAAAAGATCACTGAACTTTTAACTAAGCACGTTTGCAGCAACCACATGTTAGGAATTTGGAAGCAAACACAAAGTCAAGATCCGCCAAAATTAATTTAAAGAGGAACTAAGACCCTCCTTAAAAGCTAAATGCTATGAGACCACTGAATTAAGACTAAAAATCGAATCTTTCAAAGCACTGATGAACAAGGGAGATGGGACCGACCTGGCACTGGGAGCGCGGCGGGGTACCTCGGGCTCGAACTCGACGGGGAGCCCCAGGAATCCATGGAACCTATCGAAGGTGACGTGCACCACGTGCTGCACGTCCGTCGGCAGCCCAATCACCATCCCACAGCCGCGGCCTTCGCCGTCGCCGCCGCCTACCACACGGCAGCCGAGCAGGGACTTCCGGAGCAGCTCAAACAGCAGCGCCAAGAACGACCACCGCTCCCCCTTCCTCCTCCTCCTCCGACCCTGCTGCCTGCCGGCCCCGCCAGTCTTGGATTCCTCGGCTCCCCGTAGATCCCGCTGAGCGCTCCGGGCTGCCGCTTCCGGGGAGCACGTCGGTGTCGGCACTGGCTAAATAGCGCAGCGAGGAGGTCGAGGAGAAGGCGCGGCTTGCGGGGAAGCGAGGTTGGCCGGGCCACTGGGCAGCGCCACCTCCGTCATTGCTTCCTCGTTTCGATTTCTCGCTGGAACTATGAGCTGTATGTGGGGGCAATTGAGTTCTTGGGATTTCTCGGATGGTGGAGGGGGGCTAAATGCAGCAACAAATGATTGGGGACTCCCGTGGTGGAGTTCTTGGTGCGCTGCGCCCTATTTAGGATTTCTTCGATGCTCACTTTGGACTGGAGATTGGGACTGTTGAGGCAGGATTCGAAGGGAGGATTGGTTGCGGTGGTGCGCGTGATCCAAATCCACGATGCAAATCACAACTCAAAAATAATTGCAGCGTCCACAAATGGACAACAAAATGGGGGATTTTTTTAAAAAAACTTCAGTAAAGACACAGTTTTAGCAGGAGAATGATGAAATCTCGTGCGCTGCTTGGTGGGAAATGGATAGGATTTTTGCAGAGGTGGAGTTGGATTGAAGGGAGGGCTTGATGGCACCATCATTCGCCTCCTGCTCTGCTCTCCTCTCTTCCTCTTTATGCTCACATGGATGCTCCTCATGCCCCTCGTGGCTCTGGCTTCTCGTTCACGCGTGCGTTTCTTCTCCATTTTTAAGCTAACCAATCAGAGAAAGTCTAAGCTTTTCTGACTCTTTGGAATTGGCTACGTCGCCGAAAGTTTCCGGAACCGATTAACTGCAGGACAGCGTAATGTCAATTCCCATGATAGTGATACCGAAAGTCCTGATTTGGTTCAGCTGAAAAAAGGGCCCAATCTAGCTGCAATTGCAAAAGGGTTTAAAAATGGGCTGATAATACTCGTCAAATCCCGTCTCCAATCGTCCTGATTTGTGCCGCTAGGGCGTGTTACTGTCATGTTTAATTCACGTGTGTACTCAAAACAATCCGTCAAAAGAAATGAAGCGGTACTAGCTTGGTAAAAAAGAATACTAACTCTGCTCCCTCCATTCAAAAAAAGCGTCATTTTTTTTACTTTCAAATATCATATCTAACCGTTCGTTTTATTTAAAAAAATTGGCACATTTGAATTACCCACCGCAATAACTTTCTCATGTAGTAGCGCATATTTTTGCCCAAATTACCTCGACCATAGCTAAAGATGACACTTTCATTTCCATCTAAATTAACCATATATAAAATTAAATAAAATAAAAACTGAAATGTCTCTTAAATCACATATAAATTATCAATATAAACTATTCTTGAAAAAAGATTAGCTCGTGGACATAGAAAGTGACCACCTTTGTTGCTAGACATTCAGTATAGGACGATTTGTTAAAGGACACTCTAGTTCTTAGGTAAATTTACCTTAGGGCACTCTAACTAATAAAATATTTATTTAAACTTTTCGAGAGAGAAGCGGGGTGAAATGTCTTTTTTGCCCTTGCCTCTTTCTTTTTCTCCTCTCCATTTCTTGTCTTTCTCGGAGTCGGAGGCGATGTCTTCTTCCTCTCTAGTCCGGCCGCATTTGAGCACACACAGGCGCCAACGCGCAGCTGGCCCACTTGCTCGATAGGAGCCTAGCCCGCTAGTCGACCGGCAACACAACTCCTATACCTCGGTAGTCTCAATAGGATCTTTCGCAACTGCAGTGACGACGTCGTCAACAGTCAGGGGTGATGAGTCGGCGCCTTCCCCTATCCCGCGGCCCACAGCTTCCGGTTTTCACGAAAGCGAGCACAATGGCCACCAACGTCGCCCCCTCGCTATGTCGTCGGGCTAGCCTAGCCCCCGCCAAGCCCCTCCCACTCCCCACACACGCGTGTTGTTGTCGGCGCCCCTATGGGCGCCTCGCACCGCCTTGGCCGTGAGTCGGCCCCATCCATGGTAGGTTCTGCGCCACCGCCGTGTCACCGTCGGTCAAGCCCCTTGCCAGAGCCCCTTCACAAATTTGAGTACTATAAAATGACAAGTTTTTTTCGGGACGGAGGTACTATAAAATGACAAGTTTTTTTTGGGACTGAGGTAGTAAATGCCCAAAAAAGACCCATCTCAAATGTTAGATAACCCTGGTCAGCATTTTGCAATTACGACTGTAATTGAAAAAAAAAAAGGCCACTCACTTTTTATTTTTGTTTTTCTATAGATAGAAATGAAGGTTTTTTGTTTTTATTTTTGTTTTTCCATAGAAATGAAGCTTTTTGTAGGAAAAGAGAAGCTTTGTTTGTGTCATTCGAAATCAGGAAAAGAAAACACCTGATTTTATGCCGGTGTCACAAAAGATCGATGATGGATTTATGTTTTCATTTTGATGGGAAAATTTGGTTGAGAAGAGAAACAAACTTTACTAGACGATATGGGCCATTGTGATGTTTTGTTAGAAAGATTTGGGCCAGTAACTAGGTTTATGTTGTGTACAGCACTACAACTTGTGGGCTTTATCATTTATAAGCCTCGTTCCGCTGCTTATAAGCCCAGCCCACTAGAAACGAACATGCTTGAATTTGTCATGCTTCCATCCAATTCTTCCCTGTGATTCTAAAAAAAAAAATCCCTTTTCTTTTCTAAAATAGAAACTGTTCTTCCCCAACTGTTCTTGTGCCAGTGTTCTCGATCTTTATATAGGCAACTAAGACACGAGTAATTTCATTTTGAATAAATTGTTTTTTAAAAAAAAAATCATTTTGAACACGAATTGGATTGAAATTGAAACATAATCAAATCAACACGTACAATACTTGCAGAAGGATACATCCATTGCAGTTTGAATTGGGCTTGCAAAACGCAACAAATTCAGATGAAATCTAAGACCTACAAAAACATAGCAAGCATTCAAATTCTGATAACACCATAAGCTGCGTAAGTAGTACTTCTGCATCATCACAGCATTGTTAGTCGCAATCGCAGTAGCCCCTACGTGTACATTACGGTGCAGCTAATAAGCAACTTGAACCAAAAACGCTGTTGGCATGGGAAGCAGGCTAGTTTCCGGCGCGGCGGCGGCGAAGACCGGTCCGGCGTACATGGCTCGTCGTTTCCATAGTATCTCCTCCTCCTCCTCGGCCGGGTCGTTGTCGTTGCTGCCAGTACTGCTGCAGTCACCGTCGTCGAGCGGCTCGGGCTGTGGCGAGCGACCCTTCTTGTGCACGTCCCAGCGCTCGGCGGACGTCGCGCGGTTGATCGGCCACTTGCTGCTGCTTGCGAAGGAAGACGACGATGAAGAAGCAGGGTTCGTCGCCTTCTTCTGCGCGTCCCATCGCTCAGCGGAGTCGGCGCGGCCGGGCTTGAGCGGCGGCAAGGTCGTCGTGCTCTTGCGGGACCGGGAGGATCCAAGTCAGGCGGCGGCGCAGCTCCTGACGCGGTCGGCGGAAGCGGAGCGAGGGCTTGACGAGGCTGGCGATTCTGTGCTGGCAGACTTGGTCTTTTGCGCGTCCCACCTTTCGTCGGTGTCGGCGCGGCTGGGCCTGGCGTCGGCGAGCGGCTTCGTCGGGAGGATGGTGGCGAGGCATGGCGTGGGGAGCAGCGGCGGCAGCATCTTCCACTTGGGGCGGGGTTGGGAGAAGCGCCGGCAGAGCTGCGTGTGCCACCTTGAGGTGCACGCGGGCAACCGGGACCGCCGTGGCGGCTCGACGTCGACGACGCACACGCGATCGAGAAGTACCTCAGGCGGAGCTGAGCAGAGGAGATGACGTGACGAAGCGAAGAGGCGATGATAAAATAGATGATCGCCGGTGGCAGCAGCAGAGATATATATAGGCTAGGCTAGACGCCTAGACCCCAGGGACGCCAGACGCGAGTCGGTGGTATCATCAGCAATCAGGTGAGTCCGATCGGAGTCGTCGTCCAAATTATATTGGTTCACCAATGTGTGCCGCGTGGGGGCCACGCCATCTCTGTTCGATTCCGTTTCAGTGCTCGATCCGCCGGCGAGCTATGCACGGGAGATGGTGGCTGTTCTGAATTTGCATCTTGTTTTGTTTGGTGCTGTACTTACACTTGTACTGTCGCGCCTGTTCGGGAAGGCCTCTGCACGCGGCCGCGCCCAACGTGCTCATCTCTGAGGCATCAGCTTCCAGCTCACCGACTCGCTTGCTCATCCACATCACCAACACCAACTGCCTCCATGCTTCACATTAACATGATCGTTCGACAGCCATCGTCTCCACCGCAGTCCATAAGGATAAAACAAAATAGAAGCCCTTTCCGAAAAATGTAAGATATTTTGTTTTGCCTTAAGTCAATCTTTTTAAATTTGATAAGTTCACAGAAAAACATAACAAAATTTACAAAACCATATTTGTCTAAATATGACATTGGATATTTGTTTTATTGTTAGAAATGTAACTATATTTTACTAATTTGACCAAAATTAAAAGATAATTGACCTTGAGGTAATGTTTGGTTGGTGGGATGGGTGGGATGGTTTCTCTTTTGGGGCTGCTTGGTTTGACGGATGAGTTAGGGTGGGATGGTCCCTGAGCGAAATATTTCTCTCGGATGCTGGTCGCCCCTTTGGCCCCCGAGCGAGCAGCGGGACGGGCGAGAGCTCCTGATGGGCGAGAGCGAGCAGAGTTTTAGTAGGCAGAGATTTGGGCGGCGCCCAGGTGGAGAGACCGGTGGTCGGCGCTCCAGTGAGGGGAGGCAACCAGCGCACCCGGCTCCGAGTGGCCAGCCGGGACGACCTCTGCCCCCCTCCGGCGCGAGTGCCCTAGGTGCGAGTACAAGCCGAGCCGCCGGCTCCCGCTTCCCCCGGGGGCGGAGGGTGAGCTCCAAAGGTACGTGGCTCCCTCCAATTGGCAAGTGGGCGATTTGGGGCGGGTGAGCGGCGGTCAGAAATTTAGATGCCTTGCCCCAAGCAGAATTCAGATGCGAGCTGGGAAAATTTAAAAAAATAGATAAAATGGTCCTCACCTGCCGATGGGTGATCCCACTTTTGATATCGCAGACCAAACAGAAAATAGATTGGTCCTATTTCTCTTCAACAGATCTTGAAGCGGTCCATCCCTGTTCCGCCCTAAAATCGGAGACAGAACCGTCCCACCCACTTTGACTCCCAACCAAATGTTACCTAAAACATCTTGATTTTTTTTTAACATGGGTGTGTTGGTAGCCTTTTTCTAACCAAAGGAGAACTATCTTAGTTTTACTGTATGAGTTCGTTAGTTCAAAGTTGATGAGTACGTTTATTTAGAAATTACGGTTTGCAGTTGTATGGGTAATTCTAGTAGTGATGAATTTGCGGTGCTTCCATCCGTTCTTCTCCGATCTCAAAAAAAATGTGGTGATTTAATAAAATTCTTTTTTCCTAAAAAAGAAATACGTTCTTCTCCAGCTATTCTTATGGCAGTGTTCTCCGTCTTTCAATATAGGCAACTAACACGGCAGTAATTCATTTTAAATACGCATCGAGTTGGATTGTAGAAACTGAATCAGAAACAAAAAGACGATTCTTGCAGATGGATGCATCCATTACAGATTTTACAATTTGGGCTTTCAAAAGGCACCAAATTCAGATGAAACCTAAGACTTACGATCGCGAAAACATATAAACATTCAAATTCTAATACCATATGCGTAGGTACTTCATCATTATCTAAAAAGCAGAATCGTTAGTCGCAGTAGCAGCCCTACATGATGACATTTGCTTCGGTAGTTGCAGAAACCAGCCGAGATGAGTTCGTGCAGCGCAGCTATGCAACACCAACCAAGAACGCTGTTGGCATGGGAAGCATGCTGGGTTCCGGCACGGCGGCAGCGAAGCCCTGTCCAGCGTACATCCCCGCGGCTTCCAGAGTATCTCCTCCTCCGTGTCCGTGTCGATCTCGTTGCTGCCAGTACTGCTGCTCTCGCCGTCGTCGAGCAGCTTGGCCTGCGGTGGGTGACGCTTCTTGTGCACATCCCAGCGCTCGGCGGACGTCGCACGACTGATGGGCCACTTGCGGCTGCTAGCGAGGGAAGACGTTCCTGAATACGACGACGAAGAAGCAGGGCTCGCCGCCTTCTTGTGCGCGTCCCATCGCTCAGCGGAGTCGGCCCGGCCGGGCTTGGGCAGCGGCGAGGTCGCGTTCTTGCGGCAGGATCCGTGTCCGGCGCTGGCGCTGTTCTTGACGCTGTCGGCGGAACGAGGTCCCAGTGATGATGACGCTAAGGCTTCTGCGCTGGTCGGCTTGGTCTTGCGCGCGTCCCACCGCTCGTCGGCGTCGGCGCGGCCGGGCTTGGCGGTTGTGGGCGGCTTTGGGAGGATGGCGGCGACGTACGGCGTCGAGAGCAGCGGCGGCAGCATCTTCCACTTGGGCGGGGTTGGCAGCAGTGCCGGGAGAGCTGCGTGTGCCATCTTGAGGTGCACGCGGGCAACCGGGATCGCCATGGGTCAAGTCGACGACGTACGGAGATGGAGCAGAGAGGCGACGCGGATGAGATGATCCCCCGGTAGCATGAGGCAGCACAAATATATAGGCCCCAATTCATCTGGGAAGCCTGGGGAGCATATGCTCGTGAGGGTGAATCGGAGTCGGTGTCCGAATTCTGTCATCGACGAGCTGCGTCTGCGTGCGTGGGTGCCACGCCATTTCTCACCTCACCTAGTTGGATTCTTGATTTCGGGAGTGCTTGAAGATGCTGTAAGCTAGGAGGAGGTTTTTAGCCGCTGAGAAAATCTTGTCCAACAGATTTGAGGATAACGCACAAGATTCAGATCAGAGAAAAACAATCAGGTCGCGCGAAGCTGCTCCTACGGTGTCTCTTTCTCTCCCCATCTTCGTTCTATCCACGGCGATACCCGTTGCGCGCGTGCACCTTGCCATGGCACACGCAACTCTTCCCGGGCTGCTCCCCACCCTGCCCATGTGCACGATGATCCGGTCGCTGCTCCGGCACAGCCGTGCAACGTCATCCTTCCCATTTCACCTGCAAGCCCAGCCGCGCTGTCTTGATCAGATGGTTCACCTTTGGCATAAGGACAAAGTGGGCAAGTTTGCGTTATTGACATAAGCATCTTAGGGAGAGAGAAGGATCAAGCAAAAGAAAAAAAAAAAGAAAAGGTGAGCTACTCCCTTCTCAAAATTGTAAGATGTTTTTGTTTTGTCCTTAGTCATTTTTTTTAAATGAACCAGTTTACACAAAAATATAACAACATTTTCAAAACTAAATTAGTCTAATTAAATCTGCCATTGGATATCTTTTTGGTATTAAAAATGTAGCTATATTTTTTTATTAATTGTCCAAACTTGAAAATGATTGACCTAAGAGAACTAAAACATGCATCTTGAATTTTTTTTAAACTTTGGGTGTATTAGTTTAGTCGAATGGTATGGCTTTTCAGAGTATTACTTTATTTGTACGTAATGAGTTCGTTAGTTCACAGTTGATGAAAATATGTTTATTTAGAAAGATTGGCGGTTGTATTGGTAATTCAAGAAAAATTGAGATAGAACAGTTTGTAACCCAATGATTGAATTTTTTAAAATAATATTTTTTGTAATGAATAATTATAAATATAGAAGCTGTTATAGGATAGTTGCAAAACTAGCGCTCTGTCGGCCGCAGGTTGCCGACAAGTGAGCTATCGCCACCCAAAAGCCAATAGGCTTACGTGGCGCCTGCGGCAGCCGACATTCGTGTTTGAGGCTAGTCGGCGCCGACAGGCGGCAATCGGCCGGTGGCTGGCCGATAGGGCCAGTCGGCTTCTGGACGGTCGACTGGCCAATTGCACGTCGGCCAGCGGCGAGCCGATGATCCTTTCGGAGTGCCGATAGGCGCCTATCGGCCCCCCAACAGCCTACAACCGTATTTCATGCACTATCCCTCCTATTTCACCTACTTTTTTCATCTTTAAACTATGTAAAATATTTTTATTAATATTTTTCTCGTTGAATTGCCTCAATAAAAATTTGTTCAATTTTTTTAAAGACGCGAACTAGAAACTTAACAAACATATTTTAATATTAATCCAGCTCACTATATGAACATAACATGTCTTAGAAAATTAAACAAAAGACGACCTACAATGACAACTAAAAATGGCATGTGGCGACCTCTAGTAAAGCATGGCAAAGAGGTGGCAAACTAAACCTAACATGCCTTAGGAGAATTTAACGATGCAACGAATACATAACATGAATATTAGTTTATCCTAATAATGTTCCCACATAGCAAACTGAGTTGAGCCCTCTCTCGATGTAGCCTCCCATTGCCGGTGGTGGCGGTGGTGGAGGAGGAGGCCCCTTGTGATAAGGACATTGGCAGTATGAATTAGGGCAGAGTCCCTCCTCTGCACCCGCATCATCGATGTCCGGATCACGGCTTTGGTTTTCAAATTCAAGATCGAAGATACGCTTCTTTAGGTAGTAGATGTACTGTTGATGGAGAAAAATAGGAGCGGGATCGACCCATCGAGTGAATCCACAATCGCCGCCCTCATTGGCTGCTTGAAATAGAGAAATCATATAAGCATGTAAGCATTTAAAGTAAAAGACTTTTTTCGCAAGATAATAGTAGATGGGAAAATACCCATCCTATCGGGCATCTGAAGAAACGACGGCCTCCATGAATCTCGTCATCGCTCATCTGAACTATGCAGTCCTCACTGTGGCAGCATTTGGGCCACTTCTCTCTCCTGTTATCATATCCCCAGAGAGGTCTATCATTGCTGAAGTCACTTTTTCCCTCAAGTGGAAAATCCTCAAGTAGTTCCTCCCAATCATCTGGACCTAGAGAACCCTCCCACACAATGGGAGGTCCCTTCTTCCCCCCTTTACCCGAGGACTCACCCTTTCCTCTCCCTCTGCCTCCAAACATCTCTAGCAAACACAGGCATGCATTAATTTTGAATCGAGAAAACACTGTTGATAGGACCATACACTGAAAGGACTAGGTCTGTGGTCTCGAAAAGCTATGTTTTAGTGATGACACTGTTCTATGGTACCACACACTGAAAAGGCTAGGACCCTAGTCTGAAAAGAATACGTTTTATTGATGACACTGTTGATTTGACCATTTGCTACAAAGGCTAGGTTTCGATGAAGACACGGTTGATTCGACCACACACAAGCTGAAAAGCCCGAGAACGCAATGAAGTGAGCCCAGCTTGGCATTATCCTTGGCCTCGATGCAGGCGTTGGACTATGTTGGAGCATTGGCTAAATGTACTAAGGATAACCTGAGAACCGCTTCTGTTTGCATTGTCCTTTGCCTCGATGCAGGCGTGGGATCGTATTGGAGCGTTGCGTTCGAATGATCTTAAAAGTACTAATGCACATAAATCCAAGAGTACATTAGTTCACATCCATGGTACCATACAAGCATATATCCATGCAAACTCAACCTCCACGACGACCCCGCTTGCCGGGCTGCTGCACTCCTCGGTGACGAATCTGGCCCGTAGGAAAAGTAAACTGATCTGGAGGGCGATTCTATCGTGCCTGCGGGGTCAAGTCTGTAGGCTAAATACTCTGCGTCGGCTGTGTGGGCTGTGGTGCACCAGCAAACTGAGAGGGTCCGGCCTCGGGCGGTGCGCAGTGGCGTATCTTGTCCGTGAAAAAAAGTCGCAAAAGCTGCTCGTACCCTCGGTGTACTCATTTGCAAGAAGCCCGGTACCTACAACAAAATTTAAAGATTACATCCAACATGCTATGGTAATAGTGTAACAAGAAAGCAAAAGGTCATCAAAAAAGTACCTAAGACTCTAATGTCGTCCGGCGCTTTGGTGTCTTTGAACGAGATCCTCCAAAGGTTTAGGATTTGGAGCTGCACGTGGAGGCAGCTCAATGATGTCTGTTCGACGACACGAAGCCCGCCGTACTCCCTCCAAGCAATGCTGCCCCAGTCATTGAAGGGCGGCAACCAACTCGTTTCTAGCAACTCGTGGGGGATTTTGGTCGTACTGGTGGGAATACGATAAGAGCTCGTTGCCCACGTCATGGCAGATATCCATCTGCAAGTCAGCCATGTATTGTTATACATTGTGTAAAGTTTGATTTTCAAATTAATGAAATGACCAATCTATGAATAAAATTACGTGCCAACGCATAGAAGGCAGCTGCTGGCTCCATGGCGAACATGTCAGTGATCTCAGCATCGTGCGGCTCATCTTCTATCGGCATGGGGATGATACAGACGTGTGTGGGCGTGTGGAACCAACCCAAGTACTCACGGTAGGTGGCCTCGATGAATGGGCCACCCCCAGCTCGTGGACGTCGGCGGCACAGCGTCACGCCCCAGGCGTTCCGAAAAGGTAGCATCTTATCCACCCGGGACTAGTCGTGATGCTGTACCTTGACCTTTTCTAAAAGACTTGCACGAGAAACAAGAGTGAATGGACATGTAACACCATCATAAATAAGCAGGAGCACAACAAGACTTACACGTGTCTGCGGCGAGTCAAGGCTGAGGGGAGTCGGGGTAGGGGAACACTGCGCA